>MJUT01023175.1:181723-195811 GCA_002080005.1 Gigantidas platifrons
TTTTTTTTTTTATTTAAAGTTTGATGGTATATGATGTATCTTTACTTCTACGCAAGATTCAGAAAAAGGAAACATATTTAAGATTTATTAAAAAAAACACAAAAAAACAAAGAAAATACATGTATCATGATCATTTAAATTTAAAAAAGGATTTCATAACATAAATCACCTATGCATATCGTATTATAATAGGTAGATATTTTAATGACGTTTAACACAATACTTTATCTTTTCCTAGAGATTTATGGAAATCGATTGATACGTACACCTATTCATACGATTATGCTGACAGGTAAACATGTATTCTCAAGCAGGAAGTATGAAAAAAATGGGAGGCGTATATACACCTTTTTTATTTATCTTGATGATGTCAGGTAAGTAATTTTCTTGTTTTTCTTCTTTAATTATCGAAATTATTTTTCTGAAGTTTCCTTTTATTCAAAAAACTTTCAAATATGTGTTTAAATAAATCTGATTAATTAACTGTATAATTCATCTTCCATAACCCTGAACCTCGTTCTGGTTCACTTACTTTTAATGCCATGATAACACCATCATGATCACTAAATGGAAAATGAATAATTTTAATCTTTTGTGATGCAAAATTCAGTTCAATATTAATGAAAATGAAAAATAGACGCGGGTGTGAATTGACTCGGCCCACACGGAATTGAGAAATTATATAGAAAGAAATGATTTGATTGATGCTTGGAGAGCACGTGCTCTCCATATATTTACTCAATTCCGTTGAACCTATGTCATCGCGGTTTGGTATTGGCTTCATATCTAGACTTTACAAGAGTGTACAGTTAAAATCTATCAGAACTATATTTTTGTCCGCCAGATTCGTCGAAATTGATTGAGTAATAAATAGTTTCTTATCTTTACCCAAACTAGGAACATAAACATTATATATATTTACGTTATAAGTATTTGATATCTTTACCATACAGGAGATTTCCTACCAGTATTATCTCGTCCCGTTTCGATTACTTCGTAATCAATTTTTTTTTAAAAGGATAGCAACACCTCGTCAGTTACTTGAACCATGATTCCACATACTTTTAGCCCCCCATTCATTTTTCCATTTCAATTCAGTATCAATAGAACAGTGTGTTTCTTGTAAACACACGATATAGATTTTCTTTTTCCGACAGCAACAAAACACCGCCTTCCGATTTTTGTCGTCTGCTATACCATTAACATTTAATGTAACAATACAAAGAGATATATTTACAAATTGACAGTGAAAGGTCACAATTTGGAACGCATCTCACACAGGTGACTACAATTAAACATAGGTATATTTACAACAAGAATGACAACAATATTTATACAATAAATCACAATCCTCATATTGTTAAAGTAAATTTCATACAAATGAATTGGTATTATATTAGACACGAATAACATATTTGTTATAAAATAAAACTGTTGAAACAAATTTACATTGAAGAGATCACGATTTGTGAAGCCTCGCTTAGTGACTCTAAAAATAGATACCGGTAATTTTGTCATTGATAGGTTATGAATTAGGATGTTTGTCACGTTGTAAACGAAGTGCATCATGTATACATGAAACATGCAAACATAATAATTACTAGGAATGTTAATGATCAAATATTACCATGAGAATGTTTTGTTCAAGTGTTACTATAGTTTCAAAATGGTTTGGAAATGTTTGATTGTTGTTTATCTGTTGAACCTGGTGTTGATGTTGAACTACTGATACATATTTTAGTATTTGGAGTGGTGTATTCGCCTTCTACTGGTGATTTTACATAATCCAGTATTATGTCACTTATAACACTAACTCCTGCTTCACTAATGTGGACCCCACTTGGGTCATTTAAGTTATAGGGTGCTCTGTTTGGTACATTGTTTGGAGTGAACTCTGACCACAAGTCAATAAACCTCATCTTATTGTTTTTCAAACACAATTGTTTTATGAATGTGTTAACAGACGATGCTACAGTGTTTAATGCTTGAGTGTGTGTACCTTTCCCTCTTCTTGGTAGTATGCTACATACACCTATGCTAGCATTTGGATATTTATGTTTCACATTCTCAACACATGTGGTTACATTAGCAATAATTTGTTCAGTATCATTTCTATACTGTGTTACATCATTTGTACCAAGACTTAATGTTACACTATCAACATTTTCACTGTCAACTTGTGAATAAGATTTATCAAACAGATTTTGGACTTGGTCTAATGTAGTACCTGACACAGAGATGTTATGTGCATTGAGGTTTTCAAAGATAAGCCTTGTACAATTAGATGCTCGAAGGATGACATTTTGTGGTGCCATAATTGGGTGAGATTCATTAGACAACACACAGTTTGTAGTTTTATTTTCATCATTTGTGATTTCACCAATTTCCGGGGATTTGTTGTTTCTATCCCTATCAGCTTCCCTTCCCTCGCGGATGTCATGCAGATAGTCCCCATATAGAGCATGTTCTGTCGCCTCACAGTTCCGTCTTATGTGGCCTTCCTTGCCACAATTATAACATACGCTATCAGAATGGGGGCAATCATTAATGGTATGGTCCTTGCTGTTACACCTGAAACATGCCCGCGCTTTTGCCGTCGAAGGTTTTCTAACGCAACGGTATGATGGGTGGTCGGTTTGTGAACAATATTGACATTCAGTTCTGTTGTTGTCGGCGAATATTCGGACATCAATCCTCCCGAATTTGCTCATAATTGGAATAAGGGGAACACAGTTCGTGAGTTGCATATATCGGGTCCCTGTTTCGATATTCGTACCCTTAATCAGAATTCTGCGTAGAGAGCCTTGTACCACATCTCCGAATTTTTGCATAAATGCACATATTACCTGATTGGACAATTCACACGGTGCATCTTGTATTGTTATATTTGTAACTTGCTTCTCTACATCAACGAATTTTATATACCGGTTTCTAATTTCGGTCCGCTTTGTAGAATGTGCTTAGTTTCGGGATTGAAAACTGTGACAATAAGGTTTTCCCTGTTATTTGTATGGACTGTATTAAACTTTTATCTGCAAGTTTTTCAATTTCTTCTAAAGCTTCACTGTGTAATATACCCTTTGTAAAGCTTGTACTAAAGTGTACTGACAAATGTCTCTGGATTTGACTTTTATTGTGATCGTTTGTTTTGGATGCCGCCATTTTGTAAACAATGGACAGTAACTCACAGTAAACAGAGTGAGAGGAATTCTTCCAAAAGTCACTAATGTTGTCTGTAATATTGATATGGTGATAAAAACAGCAAATATTGTCAATATATAATGTCTTTATTCACCACAGATATCAAACAAGATCCTATAGGTAAACTAAATCTACATTTTTACACGGAGCCTTGTAAACACAACACTAGCACATCAAGGGCACATAATCCATCTAATTATTTGTTATATAAATTTGACATATGTAAAGTGCATTTTTTAGGAGAATAATAGTATGATAACTATAATTATATGTATTTTTGTTGGGAAAAAAGTTGTATTTCTTTATAGGATTATCTTTAAGCCAGCACCATGTTTGCCTGAAATATAAAGACATGGTGGATACCATAGAGATTATGTGTAGCGTAGACAGACTTATTCATCAAATTCGGTTTAAAAATCCTGCTGGGGAAGAAAGCGGAAACTGTGAAGCGCCGATCAGGATTGGAAAAGGAACAGTTGAATGTAGCAAAAAGTTCAAAATCAGTCAAGATTTGACAACAAATACGACAAGATTAATCATTAAAAAGAACGAACATATATATGGAGAATGGAAGTGCTACCATGGAACAAATATTGGATCTGACAGCGTAGTTATAACAATGCCAGGTAAGTATTGGCAACTTATAACAAATAACGTAAAACGAGTTTGAAGATACCAAAAGGGATAATCAGAATCCGTAAATCGAAGAAGGACATGTAATAAAATAGCCAGAAGAAACGGAGAAACAACGATCTACAAAACACTACACAGAAAACTAAAGATCGAGCAACACGAACCTCACTAAAAACCATATGATGGAGTTTATTTCCTTTTCAAATTTTATTGGAATACCCATCATTTCTATTTCATAGCCTATTACCGATAAGACAAATGATTTGATAATTAAAATTTTTCCAAAATACGCAAGATCTCTTGATTTCCAAACTTCAATTCAACTTTTATCTTATTTATTTTTTCTAACCAAATCATTTCTAAGTCAATACCATATCCATGAAATACCCCCAAAGCTTTATCCGGGTTTTTTACCGCTTTATATTTTTAAATCTCTGATTTTTATTACACCATTTTCCTAAATACATCCCCACTGTTTTTTACAAATTCATTTTTGCCCCAGAAGCTTTTTCATATATTCTAAGTGTTTTAAATGTTTCCTCGATGGATTCTTTAGTTTTATTAATCAATTGAGTGTCATCAGTAAACATGTTTACCTTTGACTCAATATCCGCCCCATTTGTATTTGGTAAAGATATGCCTCCAATCTTGGGATTACCTCTAATGGATGCCGCCAATGGCTCCGCCTGCAAAATGTATAGCATTTGACATCCTTGACGGTTTGAACGTGTAATCGTGACGAAGCGGGATACAAATCCGAAATAAATTTATATTGAAGAGATCACGATTTGTGAAGCCTCGCTTAGTGGCGCTAAAAATAGATATCGGTAATTTTGTCATTGATAGGTTATGAATTAGGATGTTTGTCACGTGTAAGCAAAGTACATGATGTATATGAAACATGCAAAAATAATAATTACTAGGAATGTCAATGATCAAATATTACCATGAATATATTTTGTTCAAGTGTTACTATAGCTTCAAATGGTTTGACAATTTTTGATTGTTGTTTATCTGTTGAACCTGGTGTTGATGTTGAAGTTCTGAAAGGTTTTTTAGTATTTGTAGTAGTGTATTCGCCTTCTACTGGTGAATTTACATAATCCAGTATTATGTCACTTATAACACTAGCTCCTGCTTCACTGATGTGGACCCCACTTGGGTCATTTAAATTATAGAGTGCTCTGTTTGGTACATTGTTTGGAGTGAACTCTGACCACAAGTCAATAAACCTCAACTTATTGTTTTTCAAACACAATTTGTTTTATGAATGTGTTAACAGACGATGCTACAGAGTTTAATGCTTGAATGTGTGTACCTTTCCCTCTTCTTGGTAGTATGCTACCTATGTTAGCATTTGGATATTTATGTTTCACATTCTCAACACATGTCGTTACATTAACAATAATTTGTTCAGTATAATTTCTATACTGTGCTACATCATCTGTACCAAGACTTAATACTACACTATCAACATTTTCACTATCAACTTGTGAATCAGATTTATCTAACATTTTTTGGACTTGGTCTAATGTAGTACCTGACACAGAGATGTTATGTACATTTGGGGTTCTCCAAGACAAGCCTTGTACAATTAGGTGCTCAAAGGATGACATTTTGTGGTGCCATAATTGGGTGGGATTCATTAGAAAACACACAGTTTGTAGTTTTATTTTCATCATTTGTGATTTCACCAATTTCCGGAAATTTGTTGTTTCTAACCATATCAGCTTCCCATCCCTCGCGGATGTCATGCAGATAGTCCCTATACCGGTATAGATCGTGTTCTGTCGCCTCACAGTTCCGTCTTATGTGGCCTTCCTTTCCACAATTATAACATACGTTATCAGAATGGGGGCAATCATTAATGGTATGGTCCCTGTTGTTACACCTGACAGATGACAGTGCTTTTGCCATGGAAGGTTTTCTCACGCAACGGTGTGATGGATGGTCGGTTTGTGAACAATCGAGTTTCATCAAATTTTACGTGTTTTTCACAGACGTAGGGCTAATATTTTGCAATTTATTTGTTAATCGGTAGGTAGAAGGAACATAATTATTCCCTTTTTACATTTTTATAGTACCCAGATACAAAAATCAACCGTCATTATGATGCGGTATCCTTTATTTTATTTGTAAAATTAAGTTATTTGCAGAATCCTGTGAAAATCTGCAAAATTGAAAATATCCCATTTTTGAAGTATTTTGACCACAAAAATCACTTCATAAAGGATTACTAGTGCTTGATTTATTAAATGTGATATATTTGTTTGATTTAGCATAAAAAAGATCGCAGTTTAGTACGAACTATTTTTTTATCTAAACTTTTAAGGGAAAACATTTCTTTTTTGTCATTTCAGGAAGGGGGAGAGGTAGGTTTTTCACGTCTGACAACTTTTGATAGCCACAAAGTGTATATATCTTGTATTCAATTGAAAGGTAATACTATCAGCTTTCATTTGATACCATATTGATATACGTTCAAGACTGTTTAGTATTCATTTAATGCTCGCAAAGACAACAATTGAAAAAAATCAAAAATCCTCAATAAGCGCGACAGGGTATAAATATTAGCCTCAAACGGCAAGTTTGTCCAAAAATGTTCAATGCTAACATGTTTTTTTCTTCAAGAAGATATATAGGAGGACTTAAAACAATATGTTAATATAGAAGGTGGGGGTGTATGGGGGATTATGCTAGCCCAAGGACTAATACTGATGAGAAAATATTATGCGATTTTCGGAAGGGTAAGGGGTAATACTTTGTCACTAGACGCCCTATACAAGGTGGTACTAGAACAAATTTTATTTTAAAATGTCTCCATAGCATAACTTCACACGACAGATGTATAATTTGGTTGTCAATTTATACTAAAAAAAAGATATTGCGCGTTTTGGTCTGAATACAGCTAAAATCGGCAAAAATTATAATATTCCATTTTTCGGCAATTTACACTACAAAACATGTTTTTTGATGATGTAATGGGTTTAATTTTCCCTAAATGCAATAGTTTTAATAAATTCATTATAAAAATATCATCTAAGTTGTGTAATATTTTGTCTATTGAAAACAAAAGGCGAAACATCTCGTTTTTTACGCAATTTTATCAGGTGTAGGGATAGATTTTTTGCCTCCTACGATTACTGAACTTCATAAAATATTAATAACTTGTATTCATTTGAACGATAATAAAATCAGCTCTCCACCAAATCCCAGTTTTTATATTCTAATAGTTGTTCATAAGCCACAAGACTTCAGCAACAGTGAAGAAAGAAAAAATCTGAAAATCTGGCAAAATTGTCGAAAGGATGTTAAAAAGGGTTAAAAAATGTAAGTTCATCCCAAAATATTCAATGTTAACATGTTTTTTCTTCAAAAGGACATAACAAAGGACCAAAAAAAATTAGTGGGGTTCGAAGGTGGGGGGAGGGGTGTGCCCATGGCCTATGAGTATTACCCATAATATTGTCATCACTATGCGTCCGATGTCATCGTCTGTCGTTCTCAAGATCGGTAAATTTTACCTTTTAATATTCTTCTCTGAAACATGATCACTGACTGACTTAAAAAGCCAAAATTGGTAGGAATGCTGTGAAAGTGGTGCTCTATTTTTTTTTAGAAATCGGAAATACATCACAGAAACAAGAGATGCCAACAGGGAGTTTTATGTGTAGGTGTGTGGAGTGTTTATTTTTTGAACCAATTTTGAATATGTTTTCTTTATATTCCTTATACTATTCTCTTTATAGAGAATGGCGACATATTTGTATGGCTCTTACCGATTTCATGGTACAAAGGATCAAAATGGATCCCACCATCCAAAAGTTTTTTTAATTTTTTTTAAAAGTAATATTACACCAGTTTTGAGGGAAGAAAATTTTTCCATGAAAATTTGACTTGGAATATGGCGGTACCTTTACTAAGCTATTCATGCATGTTTCAAGTCGAAATATGTTCCCAACAACTGGAAATCTGCAAACCGTGTGGATGTTTATCGTCCTTCGCCATTGTTGTGGAGACTGATTAACTTTCGGTTGTTTTGTTCCAATGATTGCCGATCATGACCTCGTGAAGAAAAGTTTTAGTCCGATGATTGCCGATCATGACCTCATGAAGAAAAGATAAACAATCATGGATACTGAGGTAAGCACGCACACATTCTTGACAATGATTATTGAGGAATCTGTCTGTTTCATGTCGTTTGAACCAATTTTTTTTTTGCAATTATTCTTATGTGGTACACACGGAATATATTTTTATTTTTTTTCATCAACTGAACATTGCGCATGAGCGATAATCTCTCCGAAAGAGTTCAAATCTTGGGTCACACGCATATCCTTTGCATTACTGTACGGGAAAACAGAATAATCTGCTGTCAAATATTTTGCAATTTACTCTTAAAATCTGCTTTTTAGCGGATTTTTAATGTTATGCAGTGATTTTAGTTAAAATTAAGTGACATATTAATAGAAAATATTTAATCCAAAAATTCCACGATATTTGCCTTTCATATTACTTTAAGTTTAATGTCAGATTTTTCTTCTTCTCCTTCTTGAGATTCATAATCTCATTGACATTATAACTTTGCAACTAGAAGAGCAATCCGCGAAACTTTGAATGATGATAAAAGTTATCATTGTGCTTGTATTAAGATATCTACTATTCTTTCATTTCACTTAAAATTCAAATAATTCTCTGAAATTTAAGTCTTCATTTTTTTTTAAATCACTCAATTAGACTTTAAAAAATAACACGCAAATTAGAAAGTTATGCACTTCACAGAGTGACAAAAGACGTTTGAAGAGATTAAATGTTATGTCGTCATTGTCATCTTTGCGTTCACAGTTATGACATTATAGCGGGTGTCAGTTGTGACCCACATACGATTCCAACATTGTCCTTGACTTGTTGTAACGTAATGACATGATTACTATCTTTATTAACATGGAGACGGATGGTGGCGAGTTTTCGTTTACGTAATTATTGCAAAACTTCCGGAATATTGTAGTACAAATAATCTTGGACTTGGATAATTAGACAGGAATTAAATTTCTGTTTAAACTGGTAAGGCACATGACGAAATGTAGCTTATTTGGAGTTCGACAGTGAAATCAGGTTGGTGTGATATCCATAATGTCATGCGTAAAAAAAATACCCGAGTCATTTTAGGTTCGAAAAATTGAACACGAGTTGTCCGTAAAGGTCGTCTCTGTTGACCTTAAGTCACTTCGGTACGTCCGTGTTGTATTGGTCAGAGTTTTGCATGATCCGAGTTAATATAAGGACTACCATCCGTGTATATTCTACAAAAAACCCACACAGTACTGTACAGACCAAGGCGAGTTTTTCTACCTAGTGACTAGTGCTAGGTTTCAAATACTCCACAAATATTTTGGATTTTTTTCTGAAAATATCAATGCATTGTACGTTAGTTCTAAATTAAGTCAAATGTATTCTATATTCATCTTTTACTAATCCGTTACTTAGAAAGGTGTTTGTCTGGACACACTAGAAACAGTGCAAACATTGAAGGATAATCAGTACTAGTACGCGGGTGGTATTAACCGTTAGAAAGGGTAGTAGACTCCGGTGTATGTAAAATGAAAGTATGGTCTTTTAAGCCGTAAGAAAGGAGTTTTATTACGAAAATATCAAGAAATATAACCAACATTTATAAGCAATATTGGCATATACATGCTATGTACAGTCTATGCATGTTCATGAAGTGTACATGATAAATGACGTACGTTCAGGACCGTCTTATCAGCATTATAGGCCCCTGTCAAAGCAGTGCACTGAGGCCCCTATCTACACAAACAGTCACAGGAATAAAACTGTATTTTTACATGGTCGATAAAATTAAATATACATTTCTTGTATTGGTACTTCCAACAAAATCAGTATTTAAACATTAAAAAAAACATGCCGTATACAACATACATAGATTAGTATGGGGTTCCTTTGCTCGTGGGACCCCCGGTAACTGCCCATTCAGATTGTGCCCATGCATTAAGACCGCACTGGATACGTTTACTGTAATACAGATAATCTTCATTTCGACATTTTAAAGTATGTGTATTTCGATTAATATTATGCTAGCTCCAAGTGAACAAAATAGTTTTTAATTTTAAAAGGATGATATAGGCACCGCTTCCACCAGACATCATGTCTCTGCCTTCACATGCAAAATACTTATCTATATTAAGGCAATATTCAGTATCTAAATCATACTCTTTAAAATTATCTGTGACAAATTTATACAGATAATATATTCCTTCTTGTGTAATGTTATTACCTTTTAAAGTTTCAACAACAAGCTGGTCAATAATTGTATAGCATTTATTTTAAAAAGACTTTGAGTGTAATAAATAATAGCAGATATACATGTAGTATGAACGGCATAATAAATAGTTAAATAAATAAAATTCATTGTGTCTTACTATTCTAAACCATTTTCGGTAGATATTGGTAGTATTCAAATATTTTGTAGGATCAGACTGACGGAAAATCTTTCAAAAGCTTTGTACACGGAACCACTGTCATACAAATGCAATGTAAAACTAAATCGAAGATGGATTTTTTTTGTCATTTTGTGATGATATGCATGCATATCAAATTAACCAATGCTTAAGCTGTAAGTAATAGCTTAAGGATACGATATGATATATTTTATTTCATAGTGTTGGAAAAAAGGTGGATATATTCTGTCCCTGAGTACCTTTGGCCAAATATTCTCTTCTTTTACTATGTAAAAAAAATCTTCTTTTTTATATTTTTTATATTGTATCTATAGATATTTTGTATAATTTCTTTTTTTTTCTTCTTTTGGGTAGTAAGATGAATAAATAAATGGGTACTGACAGAAATAATTAACACTAACAGAAATAAGGAAAAACTAATGCATTATATTCCTTGTTCCATGCGAGCACATCATGGTTAGAAAGTGTTTGTTTTATAATCTTAGCTAAAGAAATAATAAATTCAAAAATTGTATAAAAATGAAAAATGTTAATGTTAAACTATCTTTTCTTATCAGAGACATATGAGCCGGTGGCAAGGGGCACATGTGGCCAAATATTCTCTTCTCTTACTATTTAAAAAAAACTTCTTTTCTTTATATTTTCCACAATGTATCTGTAGATATTTTCGAGTCTGATATTGCTAAGGTTTTCCCTTCAGGCCTACCTGTACTGTAGTTTTTTATGATTCCGAGATAAAAAAAATAAAAAGTTAAAGAGAGCCAAAAAGGACCAGCAAAGAAAGTGAACAAATGTCAAACTTGGATTAACAGCGTGCATGTATGGGAGCTCCTCATTCTAGTTATTTTACGTGTACTATGCGTATTTGAAAAAATATTGAATTCACTGAACCTTAATTTTAGCTTGTATATTTGCATTGTATGATGTTGTGTTGTATGCCTTCAATCCCCTTAGGGGGGAAATTGTGCATCAATAAAGGAGCATTGAGTTTTGCTCCTGCAGAACCTTTATTTAGATTTTTTTTAAATAATAATAAATTAGAATATGATGCACTCCAACACAGTGACAAAGACAAAAATGGAAAAGAGTTGGGCGTTACATAACATGTCCATACATGTAGGTCAAAAAATGACCCGATTTGTCTTATTGTCATTCTCAGTGCGAAAAAATGAATAGGAGTTGTCCATGTTGACCTAAAGTCCTTTCAGTACGTCCGTGTTGTCTTGGTCAAAGTTTTGATCGATCCGAGTAAATATTAGGCCTACCACCCGCGTAGATTTTACAAAAAAAACACCAAGTCGAGTTTCTCTACATCGGCTGCAAATGCCCCAACAAATAAATTTGATATTTTTTGAAAATATTGTAGTTTTATAGTTCTATATTAAGTCTAATTTATTCTATGATCATCTTTTACTAATCCGTTAGAAAGTTGTTTTTCTGGATGCGCTTGAAAAAGGTGTTGTGTTTGTTTACACATGACGTCACAATTTTACGGAATTGACACAGTTGCCAATGAAATAGATGTAGTTTTGAATTTTTTTGAATTGGGAATGAAAATGCAAGATTTTATTTAATAAAAACAAAATTTGTTGCTATTATTTAAATCTTTTTCATGAAGGTATTTACTTTCGTATCTATGTTAGCTTTCCACATCCGGGCTTAAATGTCAGCGCCCGAACTTGTTTAGTCTGGTGAGACCGACGCGAGAAATAGTCCATCAGGACGTGGTATACCGTAATGAGGTCTACCGTCCTCTATTAATAGTTTGAGGTACAAATTCTGTTACATAAGTGAACTACTAACAGCAATCATTGTAGATATGCTATTCTTGTCTGAGACTAAAATTGATGGGGACATGGGCCGATTAGAGATAAGTCATTGATAATTGGTTTATTGTGATAAATAAAGGATAAATATAGACAAATAAGTTGTTTTCTTCTTAATTTGATTTAAAAATATACTTTATTTCATGTATAATAGCTGATTTCATAAGATTCAGGCAAAGTCGACGATGTTTTCTTTGCAGTGTAATGGCGGACCAGTCGAACAGCAAACCCGCAATTTGACCGTTACAGCTATTGATTTTAAAACCATGCAGTCAGGGGGTGACAACCGCAAACACATTCCCGCTAGGTGCCGCTTTACAAGTCCCGCAAAATTTTCCATTTGCGCTGTTGTAGGATAAACATGAAATAAAGTATTAAATAGACAAAGATGTGATAGAAACGTCATTTCTATAAAATATTTATATATTTTTTGCAATGACTGGCTATTAGACAAGCGACGGAGGTTCAGTTTGTTTACATTTTTCGGCCAATGAAAAAGCTGACAGAAATCTATATTAAGACATGAATTTGATGATACAGGAGTGATATAACATCATCAACCAATAGAAAATGTTCTCTCAATTGGAAATTCCGTCACCCCAACAGAAATCATTCCTGAAGGATAATTCGACGAGGCATATATTTTTTTTAATTTTCGCCTTGTTTTAGTGTAAAATTTGCCCATTTTGGTGAACATTTCTCCCTCAACAAAATGTCAAAACACCAATGGCGTATGTATATGTCTGCCTTTTATTAGATTTATTAATATCTTTATATTTTAACCGAAAGTTTACAAGAAAACTGCATTGTTTACATCAGTTAGGACCACCCTTTTTCCCCGTCTCATCAATACACATTGTTTAGACTCCTTTCCCAATCTGAGTTAGAACAGGTGTCTGTAAGTCATTATGAAACGCATACTTCAGATCAAAATACATGCAATTCACAAAAAATATGTGAGAAAAAAAGTCATTTCTGGATATATTTTTACAAATTTTACACCTAAGCATTCGGAATTCTCTGTATTTTGTTTGTTTATTTGCTCATTATCTTTATATGAGTGGTTTTTATTTGTTGTGTTTAAATTATGTACAAATAAAAATCACTCATAACAACATAATGAGTAAATAAACAAACAAAATATAGACAATTCCAAATGTTTTGGTGTAAAATTTGTAAATATCTATCCAGAAATGACTTCACAATATTTGTTTTGGTTGATTATACATTTACCAATACTTTTGTCCAATGACTGTACACATGTTTAACTCTTGCTTTCATTTAGAACCTGCGAGTCAAGACAGAGACATTTTAGAAGGAAATTTGTGTAGACCACATTATCAGAAGTATAAAATTTATGAAACTTTGCAGTCATGATATATATGTGATAAGACAACATGAAATAACAGATCAGTCATTATACCTATGTCAAAAATTTATCTGTTCAGTGTGTATTTGAATCAGGAACTGAAGGTGGAAAAAGATGTGTCTGCAGACAAAGTCATTTTATGCCTTACGTGTTATAAACATTTTAACAAATTGGTGAGGTCTGATGATTCTCTAAATGAACTTTCAAAAACTGATTACTACTTAACTAAATGTTATATCACACTTCATTTGACAACCATGTGGGATTCCCCCCACCCCTCCCCATAAGAATTAAATGGTTGCTCCCTAAGGGTGGTTCTTGATATTCGTTCCTACATGTAGCTAGGGATGATGTAGGCACTTGTTTCCTTAGATGTAACATAAAGGAGCAGGACTTGATTTCACAGGTACTAAATGTATGCAGCAGTCAAGTAGCAAAGAATAAAACAATGTCTCATTCACAGTTCTGACTTTTTTCCATTTTCATTTTGGTATACTCTATTTAGTAAATAAAAATCAATGACAACTGAAATAGGTATTGAACTATAGATATTTGATTTTTTTGTTGTTTTGTTGTTTTT
>MJUT01023175.1:196295-218798 GCA_002080005.1 Gigantidas platifrons
AACTCGTTTTATGCTTACAAATGTTTTTTTTCTTTTATGTCCACAATGCTGTCGTTCTATCCCAAGTTTTTCGAGGTCACTGATAGATGGTCATGTGTTGACATGTAGTCCTGTCCTGATCGGTAATTACACAAAAAAATCAGTTCTCATACTTTCCCTTTTCGTTAGTGCAATAAAATGATTAACATGAAGTCATAATGATTTTGTAAATATCAAAAGATAAATATATACGACGTTATTTTACGAATTACATAATGTGTTATGATAACATTGCAACTGATCAATGCTGATATATAATATACGATACGCTATTGTGACGTCACGGGAAGGTATAATCCGAGAATGGATACGCCCCTTTTCAGGCTTTTGTCTCCTCGACATTGAAGAGTTTTAAAAAATGGCGATCCACATTGCTTGGTGCATTAGGTAACTTCAATCACCAATTTCTACCTTACGGTATGCTATTTTTAACATTCATTAACACAAATGTCTTTTATTTACTCTCATTTAAATATTGCTAACTTGTTAAGACGACCATGGCGTTTTCCTTTAAATTTCTCTTATTTTATCATTATAAACTCAGTGATTTGAGTGAATTTGTTAATTTAAATTGGTTGCTATCTGTCAGTCTGGTGATACTTCATTCTTTTTTTTAATCTCATTTTCTATTAAATTAATAATTCATTGTACTTAGGATTTTTTCAACTTTCATAAAATTTATGAACTTTTTACTCTGTTAATAGTTTATGGAAAAGAAATACACTTGAAAACTAATATGTACAGTCATCTGTCAAAAGTATTGCAAAATGTAAAAAAAAATCCCTATATAATCAACCAAAATAATATTTTTTTCAAAAAATTATTGTGAAATTATTTCTGGATAGATATTAACAAATTTTACACCAAAACTTTCGGAATTGTCTATATTTTGTTTGTTTATTTGCTCATTATCTTTATATGAGTGGTTTTTATTTGTTGTGTTTAAATTATGTACAAATAAAAATCACTCATAACAACATAATGAGTAAATAAACAAACAAAATATAGACAATTCCAAATGTTTTGATGTAAAATTTGTAAATATCTATCCAGAAATGACTTCACAATATTTTTTTGAAAAAATATGGTTTTGGTTGATTATACATTTACCAATACTTTTGTCCAATGACTGTACACATGTTTAACTCTTGCTTTCATTTAAAACCTGCGAGTCAAGACAGACATTTTAGAAGGAAATTTGTGTAGACCACATTATCAGAAGTATAAAATTTATGAAACTTTGCAGTCATGATATATATGTGATAAGACAACATGAAATAAAAGATCAGTCATTATACCTATGTCAAAAATTGATCTGTTCAGTGTGTATTTGAATCAGGAACTGAAGGTGGAAAAAGATGTGTCTGCAGACAAAGTCATGTTATGCCTTACGTGTTATAAACATTTTAACAAATTGGTGAGGTCTGATGATTCTCTAAATGAACTTTCAAAAACTGATTACTACTTAACTAAATGTTATATCACACTTCATTTGACAACCATGCGGGATTCCCCCCACCCCACCCCATCAGAATTAAATGGTTGCTCCCTAAGGGTGGTTCTTGATATTCGTTCCTACATGTAGCTAGGGATGATGTAGGCACTTGTTTCCTTAGATGTAACATATAGGAGCAGGACTTGATTTCACAGGTACTAAATTTATGCAGCAGTCAAGTAGCAAAGCATAAAACAATGTCTCATTCACAGTTCTGACTTTTTTCCATTTTCATCTTTGTATACTCTATTTAGTAAGTAAAAATCAATGACAACTGAAATAGGTATTGAACTATAGATATTTGATTTTTTTGTTGTTTTTTTGTTTTTGTTTCTTTGAATATTGAGCTTTAATTAAAGGAATACTCCAGTCAGTTGAAAAGTTGTTTTAATTCAATTCATCAAAACTTTTTATTCGTAAATAACTTAATATTTAAAAAAAACAACTTTATTAACATTAATATACCCAATTAGAAATATGAATATTTGGAATTTCCTGTCGTAGTGTAAGCGGCCATGACACCTCTTCATGTGACGTCACGGAGACAGATCTTGTTAGTTGAATAAATAACATGTATCTGACTCTTCCCAACATCGTGCCCGTTTGGTTATGTTTTAATATCCGATCAACTGCTATGCAATGTTTATAATTGCATATCGTTCTAATTTTGTTCTTAATATTCCCATCCCATGTTACATTTTCAAAACACAAAGGAGTTTATTTGTATCGGTCGGGGGGTGGTCTACGTATAATTTCATGTTTTACGTGATTGGCCGTAGGTTAAATAACAGTCAGTTTTAACTCGTTTTATGCTTACAAATGTTTTTTTTTCTTTTATGTCCCCAATGCTGTCGTTCTATCCCAAGTTTTTCGAGGTCACTGATAGATGGTCATGTGTTGACATTTATTCCTGTCCTGATCGGTAATTACACAAAAAAAATAAGTTCTCATACTTTCCCTTTTCGTTAGTTCAATAAAATGATTAACATGAAGTCATAATGATTTTGTAAATATCAAAAGATAAATATATACGACGTTATTTTACGAATTACATAATGTTTCATGATAACATTGCAACTGATCAATGCTGATATATAATATACGATAAGCTATTGTGACGTCACGGGAAGGTATAATCCGAGAATGGATACGCCCCTTTTCAGGCTTTTGTCTCCTCCACATTGTAGAGGTTTGAAAAATGGCGATCCCCATTGCTTGGTGCATTAGGTAACTTCAATCACCAATTTCTACCTTACGGTATGCTATTTTTAACATTCATTAACACAAATGTCTTTTATTTACTCTCATTTAAATATTGCTAACTTGTTAAGACTACCATGGCGTTTTCCTTTAAATTTCTCTTATTTTAACATTATAAACTCAATGATTTGAGTAAATTTGTTAATTTAAATTGGTTGTTATCTGTCAGTCTGGTGATACTTCATTCTTTTTTTTTAATCTCATTTTCTATTAAATTAATAATTCATTGTACTTAGGATTTTTTCAACTTTCATAAAATTTATGAACTTTTTACTCTGTTAATAGTTTATGGAAAAGAAATACACTTGAAAACTAATATGTACAGTCATCTGTCAAAAGTATTGCAAAATGTAAAAAAAAATCCCTATATAATCAACCAAAACCATATTTTTTTCAAAAAATTATTGTGAAATTATTTCTGGATAGATTTTAACAAATTTTACACCAAAACATTCGGAATTGTCTATATTTTGTTTGTTTTTTTGCTCATTATCTTTATATGAATGGTTTTTATTTGTGCATAATTTTTCCATGATTGTTAATTTTTAGGATTTATTTTTAGTTGAAATAAATAGGAAAATCAAAGTCAATTTTTATTTGTTGCGTATGTACAAATAAAAATAACTCATAACATCATAATGAGTAAATAAGCAATCAAAATATTGACAATTCCAAATGTTTTGGTGTAAAATTTGTTAAAATCTATCCAGAAATGACTTTACAATAATTTTTCCAAAAATATGGTTTTTTGTTGAATATGGGGATTTTTTTTTTACATTTTCCAATACTTTTGACAGATGCACTTTCTTCAAATATTTTATGCATTTTTTTATCTTTATATTGAATTTTATTTTCATGCCTAGAAAGAAATTACACAAGTTCTGCTCATGATTCATCAAAAGGACACAGATTGTTTTTGTTGAATTGCTAGAGGGAATGTGAAAATAACAATTCAAAGTTTTCACATTGATCCACCAATAAAGCCGGTGGTACGTGTAAATTTTAGTCACCTATACTTTCTTACAAAAGGGAGGATTGGAGACCATTTAAAAATGTTTGTATGTTCCAAAATTTGTTGTTCTAACATTTTTAATTATATGCATATGCTATTAAAATAGCAGCCAGCATCGGCATTAACATTTGTGCACAGCGTGTTTTTTTTAAAGTCATTCGGTTAGTTCTAAATTTATTTTTAGAAATACAAATTCATACGTACGGAGTTATCTTTCTTGACTGACAATTCTTCGGCACTAAAAGCTGACAGAATTGTTTATTAATGAATAAAAACGTGTACCAGAGAAACATTTCGTTAAATAAATATATAACGTAGCGCAGTGTGAAGTCTGGGAATGTCACTCTACTGCAAACTTAATATATTTGCATTTTATTTCAATGCGATGGTGACATTCCATCGAGGGGGTCACCCTGTAAATCATCAACAATTTAATAATAATCTCCCATTTTAGCACAAATCTAATAAACACATCGTGGAAGTAATTATTGCTGAAAAGAAAACAATATAAGACGTTTCGATATTTTCTACGGTATAAATAAACGAGGTCTTTGTTCTACAATTTTCATGACCGACGAAAATGTCAACATTTTCAAATCATAATCACGTGACCCGTGGTTTTACCAGCGACGCCATTAAAGGGGCATTTGCGGTAGGCACTACCGACAACATTTGTGGGCGGAGCTTATCATAAAAAAATCCCCGTTGATATGAACAGCATAATTTTGAAACTGTATGTCACATGACCAACGTGACCTACAGGTCACATACCTCAGAAATTTGAATTTTCGAAGTGATTTTTGTAGATTTGAGACTGATGAAGAATATCATTTTTAATAAGACTGAAAGTTTCGTAGGGAGGAACACTTGTGACCATTTCTCTCAAATATTTTGCTCCAAAAGTAACTGTGAAACTATGTATCATTGATTTTTCCTCCTAGAGATAACCGTGGTCAAAATAATGAACAACCTGAATGTTTGCTCCACCCACAGCTATCTATACCCATGGTCCCGGTTTAATGGGTTTGCTGTTCGACTAAGAGTCGACACGTTAACAGATTGTATATGTGTATGTTTATTGTATTCTTTGCATTTTTAATGGTGGATAATATTTGAAATGGAATAAATAAAGTATGTGCAATGTTCTGAAACAAGAAATTGTGCATAAGAATTGATTTATTTGGCCTGACTTTGTTGGTAGCAAAAAATAAACAACTTCATGTATCAAAGAGAAAATCATGTCGGATATAATGTTCCGGATTTGCAGTTCATATTGGACTACCATTATACCATTATATATATAAATAATGGAAGAACCCCCACGCCACGACAAGGCTATGAACTATGTTGGGGTGGGCCCCCTGTAAAAAAAGTAATACATATTTTTAAAATTAGGATTAAAGGAATTGAAGTTAGATTATAGTTTAAGAATTTGGAGTCCGTCTGTCAGTATTGTCTGTAATTCTCCTGTCTTGCAGGCGAATCACGAATGTCCGTCAATTATGTATTGGTCAGGCGCAGATCAAGGATTTTGCACTTGTTATTTTTTTCGCGTTCCCCCTTTTTTAATCTCTCTTTTTTTTCTTCATTTCCACGCGCCTTATAGTTTTCTTTTTATTCTTATAGTTTTTTTGTTCATGGTTTTTGTTATTCTTATATTGATTTGGTCGCGTTTTTTTGTATTCCTATTTTAATTTGCACGCGTTTTTTATTCTTATATTTATTTGCTCGCGTTTTTTTGTATTTATTCTTAAGTTCTTAAGTTTATTTTTACGCCTTTTTAAAGTTTATTTTCCTTTGAAGATTTAAAAGAAAACTTAAATTCTTTAATTGGAGCAGTAACTGTCTTACAGTTCTTTGTCCGCTTTCGCTTCCCCGGCTTTTGTGCAACCCTAGTAACATGTGGTATGGTGAGATGACCACCAGTTGAGGTCAAAGTAGAAGACGCCTTATCCTTGAAATTTACAAATTTCAAGAGACGTCTTGGCCTCTGTTCTGGCAACAACTGAGTCCAAGTCTCGTACGAGACTTTGAGCACAGCTGCCTGCTTTGACAAGACATACTTGCCTTTGTCAAATAGCACACCCCTGACGTCGCATGTCTGGTCCTGTTCGAGTTCGTACAACTTTGTCACTAAGTCGGGAAACCTCTGGATAACCCAGTTGGTATCCCGCTTAATAACATTGTTGTACGACTCGTTACAGTTCTTGTACCATAGACGAGGCAAACAGGGATGTCGTAGTCGAGGCTTGAAAGCGAACTGCTCCATGTTGGGAAGCAACCTGTTAGACAGGTATGGGGTGCCATATGAGTGGGTCAGGATATGCACTGCAATTCTTCAACAGGCGACGCTGCCTGTTGCTGGTGTCGTCAATGACAAAATATACATTTTGTTTGACACCAGGGGGATACAGGTATAAGTAGGGGTCTGTGTAGAAGCCAGGTCATAGAGCTTATCAACACTTAAAAACGTAGTGACATAATTTGTCGATGGGTTCTTAAAAGGATGCACCACTTCCATCGACAAATTGGTAATATTCATGTCACTCACGTTTTGTTCTTGAAAAGAACCATCGACATCAATTGATACATGTGATTTGGAGTCGGAATCAAGATGAAATACCATCACATGATCAGACTGATGGCAGTCTGATTCAGTTTCAGTCAACTGAACAAATGAGTCAATATAGGCTTATTCTGAAACATGAGATGTGGACTCAGAATCAATAAGAGATTCCATCACATGTTCTATAGAGTTTGATTCAGTTTGGCAAGACTGAACAAAAGAAGCAATTGTAGCCTTCAGTACTGGGTCACTGATATTAGAGTAGTTGATTGTGGTGTCTGGGTCAACTGAAGGTACACTAAATGACTTGGCAGGTGTGGAAGTAGAGTCCTCCTTGCCTAAGGGTGGGAATTGTTCGTAGTCATCAATATTGATGGTCGAACATTCCACCGTATGGGATATAAGGGGGAACAAAATGACATGGCTTCCAGAATGAGCCTATGGTGTTACCACCGGACCACATGATAGTGAACTCATGTCTGGATCTTGACCCACAGGGTTTGAATGTGGTGTTCAAGATCTTGCTGTGGTGTTCAAGATGTCAGCATGGCCATTGGCAACAGGATACACAGACTTGATAGGCTTGTCAATAACAGTACTAGCAGCATGCATGGTCCATGTGCATGAATAGCTACCAATCTGTGCACATTGTCGAATGGCACTGGCAAGAGGTGGACTAACGTCCGGTATGAATGATTTGATATGATATGCATAAGCTCATAGAACGCTGCATTGTCAAATAATTCAAAGAATGTCTTCAATCTGATCTCAGATGAAGCATTCTCATGGCCAAATAATACCAAGGAGGTGGCATTTACCATCTCCCCTGACTACCAAAGGAGTAGACCCAGACCACTGTTGACCAAGCAACTGTGTAGCTATCTGGTCCTGTATCAAACCGTTTACTGACACACAATTTCAGGTAAACAATTACCACTTTTGGAGGACAGACCGCAGAGCCCACGGAGGAGATATAGCTGCATATGTTCGAGCAGATTTGTCATGTGATAGAAAGAGGAAATTAGAATTTAACATAGTTGAATCTATAAACATTTCAATATTAATTGCTGACAAAAAATGGCTAATATCAGGGGTATATAGACCACAAACAATAGATGAAAAAACGTTTAATGAAGACGTTATAAAAACATGTGATCAAATAAAAACACCACATGACAACTTCATGTTTATTGGTGACCTTAATTATGACATGCTAGTCTCTGATAAATCTACCATATTGCAAAATGTATGTGATATTTTTTATTTAACTAAATTAGTAAAAAGTCCAACTTGTTATACCAAAAACTCAAATCCAAGCCTTAATGATGTCATCTTAACCAATATGCCGAACAATTGCATGAATGTGACACATTTTAATTGTGGTATTAGTGATGTTCACAATCTTATTGCTGTGCAAATCAAAGGTTCCATCATACAAAGAAAAAATTAGCTAAAAAGCCATAGAGGTTTTAAGCATTTTTCAGAACAGGAATTCCTTAAAGATCTTCAAGGAATAGATTTCAATAATATAAGTAAGCATGAAGACTTAGATGAAGTTTACTCAAATTTTGAAAAAATTATCATCAAAACATTAGATAAACATGCCCCTATTAAAAGAAGAAAACAGATACCCCAAACCCGCCCCTTTTATGAATAAACAGCCAAGACAAGCAATTTACAAGAAAAGAATGTTGTATAACACCTTATTAAATGTAAAAATGATTACAATTGGGAACGATAGAGGAAACAGAGAAATCATGTTAATAGATTTAAAAACCAATCAATAAAAACATATTTTTATGAAAGATGTCCGGGCGGGCCAGTGATTTCTGGACGAAAATTAAACCTTTTTTATCCAACAAAAGTAACAACTGCAAGAAAGATATAATATTGGAAGAAGACAATAAAATTATAAATGATCAAACTGAAGTTTCAGAAATTTTTAATAATTTTTTGATAAATGTAGCTAAAGATATTGGATCAGGTAATATAAAATCTGATGAAAGTCACCCAAGTATATCAAAAATTATTGCCAACACACCTGATATAGAAAATTTAGTGTTCCATGATATAAAAGAAGACTTCATAATAAAACAAATTAATAAAATTAATATAAAAAAAGCAACAGGACGAGATGGCATCTCGGCTAAAATTTTTAAAATTGCGAAACCAGTTATTGCAAAACCTATCTCTGAACTAATAAAAAAATCAATTTCATTGGCTAAATTTTCTGAAAAACTTAAAGAAGCTCAGATAGTACCTTGTTATAAAAAGAGCAATGTTCTAGATAAAAGTAACTACAGGCCTGTGAGTATACTGCCAGTAATTTCTAAATTTTTTGAAAGAGCAATAAACGATCAGCTCGTCTTCTATTTCAGTAACAATTTTCACCCTTACTTATCTGCCTTCCGTTTTGGATATGGGTGTCAAACTGCTCTTTTGAAGATAATTGAAGACTGGAAAAAGGCTTTAGATCAACATAAATTTACAGCAGCTATGCTCATGGACCTATCAAAGGCTTTTGCTTGTCTGCCCCATGACCTCTTACTTCAAAAATTAACATATTATGGTACCTCAAAATCAGCTCTAAATTTAATACAAAACTATCTATCAAATAGAAAACAATGAATTAAATTAGGAACAGCATTAAGTACGTGGCAAGATATTTACAAAGGCGTACCTCAGGGATCGATTTTAGGTCATGTACTTTTTAAAATTTTTATAATTGATATATTTTATTTCATATCTGACAATTCCTGATATAATTATGCAGATGATATACATTATCATATTCTGGCTATGATTTAGATAAAATTATAAACAACTTGGAAAAAGACAGTCTTAATCTAATAGATTAGTTTATATCAAATCAAATGAAAGTGAATCCTGATAAATTCAAAACAATTGCTATTGGTAAAAATACACAATCTAAAAATATTTCTTTTGATTTAAATGGTAATATTATAAAAACTGAGGATGAAGTTAAGCTCCTTGGGGTTAAAATTGATTATGAATTAAAATTTAATTCTCACATCATAAATATCTGTAGAAAAGCTTCTTGGCAACTTAATGTATTAAAAAGAATGGGAAAATATTTAAATAGATTGGGCAAATTAAGTATCTATCACTTATTTATTCTATCAAACTTTAATTACTGCCCAATAATTTGGCATTTTTGTTTTGAAGCTAATACTAAAATATTGGAAACAAATTCAAGAGAGAGCACTAAAATTTATATATAATGAAAACCACTCCACATATGAAGAACTTCTGGCTAAATGAAAAGTACCTTCTCTAAAAATTAGGCGTATACGTACAATACCTATTGAAACATTTAAAATTATAAATAAGGAAACCCCTCAATATCTACATGATCTTGTAACTTTAAACAATAATAAATATAATTTTAGGTACAGCAATACAGCTCATATACCAACAGTCAAGACTACCCGGTATGTATTGAACTCTTTTAGATACTATGCTTCAAAAACTTGGAATGAGCTTCCAGACCACTTCAGGAAAGAAACATCTTTCAACCAATTTAAGAGTAGTTTGATAAACTCTTGGAATTGCAACTCATGCCACTGCAGCTTCTGTGCATGATTTTAAATTATTTTCATACTTTTTTTGCTTTGTTTTTTTGTTTTTTTGTTTTTTTTTTTAAATATTTTTAGATATAGATGCATGTGCTTTTAAAAGTTATCATTTTTAAATGTTGCTAGTTTCTATGTTTCTCATTTTATCCATGCGTTGTGTTTACTCACATCAATATATATATATATGTGTGCTTTTAAATTATGCTTGTGCTACTGCTGGGTTTTAATTGCTTTCATATTTTAGTTTGGTTTTAAATTTCATAGAAAGTTGTTTTTTTTTTACAAATATTGTGTGCCTGTTTTGTTTTATTGTTTGTATATGCATATTCTTACCGGTATATCGAATTTAAAAGCTCATTAGAGCTTGTGTTATAATTGTTTGATTCTTTCCGAATTTAAATAAAGCTTATTGTATTGTATTGTATTGTACTTTTATCTACATGTTTTTCAATTTCTTGTAAAACTTCACTGTGTACTATATGCCCTTTGTAAAGCTTGTACTAAAGTGTACTGACAAATGTCTCTGGATTTGACTTTTATTGTGATCATTTGTTCTGGATGTCGCCATTTTGTAAACAATGGACAGTAACTCACACTCACAGTAAACAGAGTGAGAAGAATTCTTCCAAAAGTCACTACTTTTGTCTGTAATATTCACCACAGATATCAAACAAGATCTGATAAGTAAACTAAATCTAAATTTTTTACACGGAGCCATGTAAACACAACAATAGCACATATTTTTTTTTTTTTTTTTTTTTTTTTTTTTTTTTTTTTATAAATTTGACATATGTAAAGTGCATTTTTCAGGAAAATAATAGTATGCTAACTATAATTATATGTATTTTTGTTGGGAAAAAAGTTTTATTTCTTTATAGGACACCATGTTTGCCTGAAATATAAAGACATGGTGGATACCATAGAGATTATGTGTAGCGTAGACATACTTATTCATCAAATTCGGTTTACAAATCCTGCTGGGGAAGACAGCGGAAACTGTGAAGCGCCGATCAGGATTGGAAAAGGAATAGTTGAATGCAGCAAAAAGTTCAAAATCAGTCAGGATTTGACAACAAATACGACAAGATTAATCATTAAAAAGAACGAACATATATATGGAGAATGGAAGTGCTACCATGGAACAAATATTGGATCTGACAGCGTAGATATAAAAATGCCAGGTAAGTATTGGCAACTTATAACAAAATAACGTAAAACGAGTTTGAAGATACCAAAGGGATAATCAGAATCCGTAAATCGAAGAAAGACAGATAATACAATGGCCAAAAGAAACGGAGAAGCAACGATCTACAAAACACTACCCAGAAATCTAAAAATCCAGCAACACGAACCTCACTAAAATCCGGGGGTGAATTCAGGTGCTCCGGAAGGATATGTAGTTCCTCTTCCGCCAGTGGATGCCACTGGCGGAAGAGGAACTACATTGTGTTGTGTTGCTCTAGTTACAAACCCGGTGATAAGTCATGAATGAGGAAAGGACAGGGAAGTGCTTATGACAAGTGGAACATATTCTGTAACAGTTAACCAAGTCATGGTTTATTGGAAAGAACAATTAGTGAAAACATCTCGGAGTCGAAATGGCAACGACCATGCGGATAAGGATTAATCTAAGTTCTTTCGGATAAGGATTAATATAAGTGTATACAGATAAGGATTAATATAAGTTCTTTCGGATAAAGATTATAATAATTTCTTTTGAATAAGGATTACTATAAGGTCTTTCGGAGAAAGATTAATATAAGTTATTTCGGATAAGGATTAATCAAAGTTCCTTCGGATAAGAATTAATATTGGTACTTACGGATAAGGATTAATATCAGTTCTTTCAGATAAGGATTAATATCAGTTCTTTCGGATAGAGATTAATATAAGTTCTTTCGGAAAACTATTAAGAAAAGTGTTTTTCGGAAAACTATTAAGAAAAGTGTTTTTCGGATAATGATTAATATAAGTGTTTACAGATAAGGATTAATATAAGTTCTTTCGGATAATGATTTCTATAAGTGCTTACGGATAAGGATTAATATAAGTTCTTACGGATAAGGATTAATGTAAGTGCTGACGGATAAGGATTAAAATAATTTTTTACGGATAAGGATTAATGTCAGTGCTTACGCATATGGATTAAGATAAGTTTTTTTCTGATAAGGATTAATATAAGTTCTTACGGATAATGATTAATGTAAGTCTTACAGGTAATGATTAATATTATACAATTACAGCACTACGAAGGTCTTGGTCAATATTGCTTTTCAGTATTCCATATCACATCATATTGTACAAAACGAAGTGATGTAAATGTTTTATTATATTTAACATACCAAATTTTTTTGTGCACCTGGATCGATTTTTAGGAATTGTTTGTGCTGTTTGTTTTCAAATTCAAAAGCACCTGAGCTGATTCATTGAATCTGATCGATCACTTAAAAGTACTAATTCGGTGTGTACAACTTCACATTTGCATTCTGCTGCATTTGTAAAACTCCCGTGCCACTTCGGTTTTCCAACTATAATTACATGTAAAGCTCATATTTCATACCAGATCTTTCAATATAAATCAATATGTCTGAACTAACAACTTTTTAGCTATTGCCATTATATTTCGTCCGTCGTCTGTCGTCCGTTGTCCGTCGTCCTTCTTTCAACATTTCAAATTTTATTCTTCTTCTCAGAAACTACTGGGCCAATTGCAACCAAACTTTGGTGGAATGGTCCTTGGATGACCCCCGTCCACAATTGTGTCCGGTGATCCCGACTTCAAACCAAGAAGGCCCCCAAGCTAAAAATAGAAAAAAGGGGGATGAAATTTTAATTCTCCATTGCTGCTTTAGTATCAGTCAAAATGAGCTCAAATTTTAACTGCAGTTACATGGCAAGGATTAGTTTAACATATATTCCGAGTTTTTCTGGGAAATTTTACTTTCAGTCGATTTATACCGATTACGCAAATTAGGCAGATTTTGATAAAAGATCACATTTAAATCTTCTCCTCTGAAACCGCGGAACCAAATTAAACCAAACCTGGCAGGGATGGTCCCTGGGTGGGTCCCTTTCAAAATTGTGTCTGAAAGCCCCGCCCTCCATTCAAGATGGCTGCTGTTAGTAAAAATAAAATATTCTTCAATTGCCCATTGCTGGTTTAGTATAAGTCAAAATGAGCTCAAATTTTAACTGCAGCTATATCGGAAGGAGTAGTTTAACATATATTCCGGGTTTTTCTGGGAAATTTTTCTTTCGGTCAATTTATACCGATTATGCAAATTAGCCATATTTTGATAAAAGATCACATTTAAATCCTCTCCTCTGAAACCGCTGAACCAAATTAAACCAAACCTGGCAGGGATGGTCCCTGGGTAGGTTCCTTTTAAATTATGTCCGACAACTCCGCCCTCCATTCAAGATGGCTGCTGTTACTCAAAATAGAAATTTCTTAAATTATCCATTGCTGCTTTAGTATAAGTCAAAATGAGCTCAAATTGTAACTGCAGCTACACGGGAAGGAGTAATTTAACATACATTCCGGTTTTTTCTGTGAAATTTTTTTGTCAGCTGATTTATACCGATTATGCAAATTAGCCATATTTTGATAAAAGATCACATTTAAATCCTCTCCTCTGAAACCGCTGAACCAAATTAAACCAAACCTGGCAGGGATCGTCCCTGGGTAGGTTCCTTTTAAAATTATGTCCGACAACTCCGCCCTCCATTCAAGATGGCTGCTGTTACTCAAAATAGAAATTTCTTCAATTATCCATTGCTGCTTTAGTATAAGTCAAAATGAGCTCAAATTGTAACTGCAGCTACATGGGAAAGAGTAGTTTAACATATATTCTGGTTTTTTCTGTGAAATTTTTTTGTCAGCTGATTTATACCGATTATGCAAATTAGCCATATTTTGATAAAAGATCACATTTAAATCCTCTGCTCTGAAACCGCTGAACCAAATTAAACCAAACCTGGCAGGGATAATCCCTAGGTAGGTTCCTTTCAAAATTATGTCCGACAACTCCGCCCTCCATTTAAGATGGCTGCTGTTACTAAATATAGAAATTTCTTCAAATGTCCATTGCTGCTTTAGTATAAATCAAAATGAGCTAAAATTTTAACTGCTGCTACATAGCAAAGAGTAGTTAAACATATATTCTGGGTTTTTCTGTGAGAATTTTTCAGCCAGTTTATTCCATTTAGGAATAGTATGAGGTAAAAATCACATCTAAATTTTTGCTCAGAAATTTTAGTTGAAATTATCTTTGGGTGGCCCACAGTGGGCCACCTTCAAAAGTATGTGTAACACTCCCATTTTCTATTAATTTTAGATGTCAAATTGAAAACCAGGTGAGCGATTACAGGCTCCTGTGAGCCTCTAGTTTTTAGATAATGAGGTTAAAGTATATGTTTTAACAAAATAACGAATAATAATAACCAATCTTAATAATACTTTAAAAAATCCTGAATCTTTAACAATGATTTCGAATAATTCAATAATCATTGTTCCGTAATTATAAATGACTGGCGCCCATGGAACACTCATCATACTCATGTTTATTGTTTGTCGATTTTTGTCTAAGGTCTGTTTGTCAAAATGTTCAAAATCAGTGTCAACCGGATATAGAAAACGATTCGCTGATCAATTTATTAATTTAGCTGGGATTTCACCCACTACTAAAAATAGATCAGATATCGTTCAATATGAAAACCTGTCGTGGAACATGACGATTAATAAAAAGAATGAATTCTATGGTTTTATAATACTGCATAAAACTATAAATGTAATAAAAGTTCTTACGGATGATGATTAATATAAGTTTTTTCAGATAAGGATTAATATTTGTTCTTTCAGATAAGGATTAATATAACTTCTTTCAGATAAGGCTTAATATAAGTTCTTACGTATAAGGATTCATATCAGTTCTTTCGGATAAGTATTAAATATAAGTTCTTCCGGATAAGGATTGTTATAAGTTCTTTCAGATAAGGATTAAATACAAGTTCTTTCGAATAATGAATAATGCAAGTTCTTTCGGATAAGGATTAATAAAAGTTCATTAAATAAGGATTAAATACAAGTTCTTACAAATAAGGATTAATATAAGTTCTTTCGGGTAAGGATTAAATATAAGTTCTTTCGGATAAGGATTAATATTATTATTATTTACAGTATTTATATAGCGCATTATCTAATTAAAAATTATTCTAAGCGCTTATAAGTTCTTTCCTATAAGGATTAAGATAAGTTCTTACGTATAAGGATTGACATCAGTTCTTTCGGAGAAAGAATTTAATATACGATCTTTCGGATACAGTTATTTCGGATTTATAAGCATTAATGAAAGTTCTTTCGGATAAGGATTAATATAAGTTCTTTCGGATAAGGATTAAATATAAGTTTTTACGGATAAGGATTGAGATCAGTTCTTTCGGAGAAGGATTCAATATACGATCTTTCGGATAAAGATTAATATAAATTCTTTTGGATAAGGAATAATGAAAGTTCTTTCGGATAAGGATTAATATCAGTTCTTTCGGATAAGGATTAAATATAAGTTCTTACGGATAAGGATTGATATAAGTTCTTTCAGATAAGGATTTAAGTTCTTTCGGATAAGGATTAAATACAAGTTCTTTCAAATAATGAATAATACAAGTTCTTTCGGATAAGGATTAATAAAAGTTCGTTAAATAAGGATTAAATACAAGTTCTTACAGATACGGATTAATATAAGCTCTTTCGGATAAGAATTAAATACAAGTTCTTTCGAATAATGATTAATATAAGTACCTACGTATAAAGATTAATATAAGTTCTTGCAGATAAGATTAATATAGGTTCTTACGAATATGGATTACTATAAGTTCCTTCTGATAAGGATTAATGCAAGTTTTTTCAGATAAGAATTAATATAAGTTTTTAAGGATAAGGGTAATATAAGTTTTTACGGATAAGGATTAATATACGTTCTTACGGGTAAGGATGAATATACATGTAAAAGAATGCTTCCAATGCAAAAATTAGCAAAAAATGTAAAAAGAAATAGGTTTATTTTTTGTGAACGGATTTTCTTTTTTAAATTGTATTTTGGATGCAATATTATCCAATGAATTCCCTGACACATGATGTATTGCAATGCAGACACAATTGCATCGTCACTAGCCACTGGGGATGCTCAGTTTCCATCGGAAATCAACAAAGATTGTTCAATTCAGAGAGAATATGGAACAGTTTATATGTAGCAACATTCCAGCAGCACCTGCATATGGAGTAAATATCTCTTAGTTGATACGATATTCCAGAGAGTGCAGTTCCTATCAGGAGTTCCTTGATAGTGTTGCTGCTAACAAGGAAGCTACTGGTTAAGTTGAAGTCATCACTTCGAAAGTTTTACAGTCGCCACCATGAATTGTTTGACTACTATGGAATATCTGTGTCACAAATGACCACGGATATGTTCCACTTGTTGTAAACATTTGCCGTTCCTTTCCTCATTCATGACTTGTCAACGGATTTGTAACTAGATCAACACGACGGATGCCACTAGTCCGTCGAGCAGGAACTGCTTACCCTTCCGGAGGAGAAATCAGTAGGTGGTTCTGCAAGTGAAAACCGTTCACAACAGAAATTAAACGGATTTCTTTACATTTTGCAGATTTCTGCATCGGAAGCTTTCTCCATTTATATTACCCATTGACTGCATCGGTGGCGTAATGGTTAGTGTGCTTGTCTCGAGTTCGGTAGATCGTGGGTTCGAGTCCCAGTCGGGTGAAACCAAAGACTATAAAATTGATAGTTGCTGCTTCTCCTCTAAGCACGCAGCATTAAGGAAAAAGAGCAAACACTGGTTGGCTCGGAATCAGAATAATGTGTCAGAGTTGAGCGACATGTCCACCCACGGACAGTTGTTTCGATGAGCTAGCACTATAAAAATCCAACTCAGCACACTTTATCATCATCTCATTGAAAATTAACTTGTTCTTGCCATGATATAGCTGAAAAATTGCTGAATTGGGATCAAACAACAATCACTCCCTCACTCACTCACTCTCTCACTCACTATTACCCATTTTACCTTTGACTTTATGCCATTGTGTATTTTGTCTTTCTTTTTTGTTTTGTAGTATCAAATCCACGATGGGATTTAATTGTACCTTTGATAATTACAGTTGTTGTTTTAATACTTCTGGCATGTTATAATGGTTATCAATATGCTGTCTCCAGAAAAGGTAACTATCCTTACTAGATTAATTGTGTTACGAAACAATTTTTCAGGATCATTATATAAAATGAGCTTAACCCTTTGACTGCGCTAGGGACATACATGTATATGTCCCTTGTTGGTAGACTGCGCTAGGGACATATTATGTGTCCCTGGTCGGGAGACTGTGCTAGGGACATTATATGTCCCTTGGGAAAAAAATTTAAGTTTATTATTTTAAGAATAAGTTACGTTGTTATAATCATTAGATTGTACAACTTGAAGTCAGACACAGATATTGCACATATATAACCTCTTTGAAATTAAAAAGAAACGGTAAGTAACGCTGCTAAAATAATGTCATGAAATAAATGACGTCACTCTGTTGAAAGGGTCATGACGTCAGGAATAAATTATCAACATTAAAATGGCTGATAATATTTTGTACGAACTTGATTGCATACAATTGTATTGTTTTGTGTGCTAAACACAATGCGTTGAACGATATAAGTTGATCTGTGTGTTTATTGATTTTTGTGTAGCTATAAATAAACTTCATTCATAACTACGGCTTTTAAAAGATGTTCTCATGACTATAGCCAATGAAAGATCTCATTTGAAGTCAGTGTAGCTATAAATAAACTTCATTCATGACTACGGCTTTTAAATGATTTTCCCATCCTACAACAGATTTTCTGCATACACATCGGCTGTTAAAATGCCGACTATAGCCAATGAAAAGATCTCATTTGAGATCAAGTTCGTACAAATATATATATATCAGATATTATCTATATCTCAGTTGATACGATATTCCAGATTGACCGCTATGGAATATCTGTGTCACAAATGACCACGGAAATATTCCACTTGTCGGTCCTTTCCTCGTTCATGACTTATCACTGGGTTTGTAACTAGATAAACACAACGGATGCCACTAGTGGTGCAGGAACTGCTATCCCTTCCGGAGCACATGAGTTCATCTCCGGTTTTTAGTGGGGTTCGTGTTACTCGATCTTCAGTTTTATGTGTATGTTTTGTAGATCGTTGTTTGTTCTTTTGTCCATTTTCTTTTGGCCATTGTGTTGTCTGTCTTTCGATTTACGGATTCTGATTACCTCTTTGGTATCTTGAAACCCCTCTTATCAGCCCTGTGTATCTTCAAACTCTTCTTACAAAGGCACTTACTGGTGTTCTTTTCTTAATTGAAATCGTCTAAAACTAAGGTTCATCAAAATCCTGAAATATTTTTTTTTCATATTATACTAACTTCTTTTATTATTTTTAGGTAAAACAGAATGTGTTCCCAAGTGTACTTCATGCAGTCAAAATTCAATCTATGCAATTTGCATTGATTGTAAAAAAATGTTCTGTCAAATATGCTGCAACACCCACAACGGTTCTAAGCCTGATCATAGAGTATTTATAATAGGTCAAGTGACTACACCTAACTATGAAGTAAATTGTGGATATTGTAGCAACATGGCTACAATAGGTTGTCTGCACTGCGTTGTTGTATTTTGCAATGATTGTAAAAGAGAACATTTTGAGACCAATCACAATGCAAAGATGTTGGTAGAATCCAATATCGTTGAATATCATAGAGGAAATATGGAAGACACGTCAACATTAGAACACAAATACACATCAGCGGTACAAGTCGAACCGATAAGGATTCGTAGGGTCAGTCCTAGAGAGTGACATCCCGATAGTTCGACAGCATAGTAGTCTGACAGTCCGTTAGTTCAACAGTCTGGTAGTCCGACAGCCCAGTAGTCCGGTAGTCGGATAGTCCGACAGACTAAGTAGATTTAATAGCTAATCTAGGAAAATAAAATATCTGTTCTTATTAGAAATATTCGCCTAATCGAGTTTTAAGCACTGTGAAAGCAAGATCCTGTCGTTACAATATTCTTCTGTGGGTTACTGATGCATATATATTAAAAACTGGCGTTGAAAGATTCTTATGTGGTTTACTGAAGTATATATTACAAATATTTTCGTAAAATTAACTGGTTGTTTTTTAGTGTTCAAATGAGAGAAGAGTATATAATTACGTTTATACAACATTTCTTGAATTCAATTGTGTAGAATCAACATATAGATCATATTAAGCGTTACATAACTCACATTGGCGATTCAAGATGGTGCTCTTAGACCTTTCGTTAGGAAATTAAAAAAAATACCCTAAAAACGCTAAGAAAACCTTTTAAAAATCTGTGGATCCGCATCTGATTCGCAGGAAGTGCATGATTCACTTGATGAAGTCGCAAATTTTAGAATTCGGAAATATTCTGAAAACATAACCATTTAATTGTTTTCCCTTGCGAGATTCGACGCGCTGAAAGAAAACATCACTTAACTTTGTCTTCTTTTTCACTGGGGATGATATTGAAGCGGAGTGAGGCTTACAAAGATTTTAATAGCATATATTGTTAGATTTCCATGACTTTCTTTTATTTCAAAAAGGTCATATTAACCCATACATTGTATTTTAGAAGGGGTGTTCCCTTTAAATGCGTGCTTGTTTTGTAATGTATCCGTCCGTTCCCGGTAATATTTATTATACATACCCCCATCACCATACAAAGTTCAAGATCATCACCTTAGAATTAATATTCCAAACTACTAATTACGACCTTGACCGTGTACGCAAATATATTAACTTGCATCCGGTCTCATACATGTCACTTTACAGTTCATTTCTGACACCTTAAATTTCTTCAGTCAATGTTTATCCAAAAAATAGAATGACATGCGCGTGTAAGCAAATGGTGATTCTGGATACTTGTACGTATAATTGACATGTGTCGCATGAATGTCAATCGGGTTTGGGTATATATTAAAGTTGGCAGTGAAGTTTTAAGGGCATTTGTAGTATGGCCGCCATGGTTATAGTCGGTAACCGGGGAGGGAAGGTCCTCATCCATAACGGATTTAAATACCAGTGCTAGGTGATTTTTACAGACCTGATTTTATTTAAACTTTACTTTCAGGGACTGATATACTGAAAGAGGGGGTTAAAAATTTATGATATTAAGCAAAGTTTAATTGCATTAATGTTTGGATTTCCAACTACATACATTAATTAAATCATTCAAGTCAAAACTGCAACTCCCGCTTTTCATATAGTCTATCTAGACTGTTGTCTGCATTTGAACCAGTGTTTTAAGTTTTTGACTAACATTTTCTTGCAAGTATTTCTTCGCTTTAGCGTATTTCTTCATTCTTTTAGGTTAATATTCAATACATTTCTCTTAGAGAATTCAAATAAAAAAGGTTCGAATATATATTTCCTAGACCCGGAATGCGTAGCCTTTGTCCATTGTTCCGGTAGTCTCATCTAGCCAAGAAAGTCTTTTCAGTCCGGACTAAATTGTCTGCTACGGCTCTGTCGAAAAAAAATAATTTAACAATGAAGAAGACGAACAAATTTAATTTATCCAAAAATATCCCTCCCCTCTGAAAATCGTATGATCGTCCCTTTGAGATTATCGGTGAATTAAAGACGTTTACTATTTCTTCATTTAAGTGCATGAAAATTCCGTCATACAAGTACAAATTCAAAAAATATTCAAGAAAACTGGTCAACCTAAAGCTTTTGATCCTTCTAATGTATTCCACTAACTTTTACTTTGTTACTGTTCTTTCTTGAACGATGAAAGTGAAAAATAACCCATCTCTGTCGGACTATAGCTATCGGAATGTCGGACTATAGCCACGCTCCCATTTCTTACAGGGGACAGAAAACTACTTGTACAATATAATAGGAGTGAAATTAAAATTTTAGAGAAAATTTAATTTATTTTTAATTGTCGCTGAAGCAAAAACCTAAATGTATGACAGTTATTTATCAATCGTGTGGCTATTTCATTTCCACATGAAAGAGAAATTAGATTTTATGATATTTTCGACAAATCTGTTAATTTGAGTAAAACTATTAGCCTTCTATCAATTGGTTGATTTTTGGTGTTTTAACGCCACTTTCAACAATATTTCAGCTATATCATGGCGACCAGTTTTAGTGGTGGAGGAAGCCGGAGTACCCGGAGAGAACCACCGACCATGGGCAAGCAACTGGTAAACTTTATCACTTGCGCTGCGAGTCGAGTGCACCCTTCTATCAATTGGTTAAGCCTTCAGTATCTCATATAATAAGAAACATTTTTTAGTTGAAATAGGAGAAGGAAAGAATGGAGGTATATTTATCATAAATGGATATGAAAGAGTGATATGTTCTGTACCAAACGTTAGTTCATTTCCATTTTTCACTGGCAATACAATCTGATTAGCCCTCGATATGGAAAATATACGCATTTTTGTTACTACATTAGGTAGAAAATATGTTCATTGTATCGATGGTCACATTGTATGGTGCAAAGCCGTCCCTAGTCCCAGAGGTATTGTATTTATCCCAGAAGCATCCTCTGATATGAATATGATAGTTGCAAGCAAACAATGGAATATTATACAATGTATATAAAATGAATTCCCACGACGGTGCGGACAAAATTATAACGGCGGAAGGCTTAATAAAAGGACCACGACACATGGATTACAATATGAAAGAAAAACTATTACGCGTTGAAATCGACAATGGTAATATTCTTGTCTTTAAGACGACATCAATGTGTTTGAAAAATTATTTTGACTGCTTAGCTTTTTCTGTTAATTTTTCAAATTGTCAATTTGAATTTCATGTTTTAGAGTATTATTTGGCTGTAACAGTACATTTGAACATCCAGCTTACAACAGTGAAAAAAATTATGTGGAAGCATATATTTATTGAGTTTTAGGGGAAATTATAGCTGAGCACCATCAGAAATTCCAAGACTTGAATATCAAAAAATCATATTTTTGCAAATTTGATGGCATTAGAAGAAATTCTAACTAAAGATCTATATACAAAAACTTATTTTATGTCTTAAACCACATAATTTATGGGGTAAAAGCATGAATTAACAAAATTAAGAATGATATGAGCTCATTTTATGGGACGAAAAGGGTGGGGGGCTAAATGCAAACATTTCATAGTATTTAGCTATTAAATATACAACTGAGGCATGTGTTAAAATTGCTTATTATTATTATTACAACAACGTCAAAAATCTTAACATGGCAACAGCTGGCATATTTTTGTCCCTAATAATTTACGTGTTTTTTGCCAGCTGTATCAACAATTATTTCAATTTGGCAATTCCTGATGAAGATTTAAGGTTAAGAAAACATTATTTTGACTTCACAGGGATAATTTTTATAATAAAAGTGAAATTAGTCAACTTTCGATATTTATTTATAAATCTACCCAAAGTCACCTTCAAAAA
>MJUT01023175.1:260545-291321 GCA_002080005.1 Gigantidas platifrons
TCTTTGAAAAAAAAAACATTACTAGAAAACTATGAAAACTTGTTTTTTGAGAAATTGAGGCCTTTTAATATCAACAATAAACTATTTCTATACAGCAAGATAAAGACAAATTATATTATAGAACCATTTATTGAAAACTCAAACTTTGAAAATAGAAAATTTATTGTGAAAATGAGAATAAGTGATCATGTTTTGGAAATTGAAAGAGGCAGAGATAATAAAATAAATAGAGAACAACGAATTTGTAGGCAATGCCACTTAAATGTAATGGAAGACGATGAACACTTCTTCTTTCATTGCCAAAATAAAAACGAATTATTAAGAAGGAAATTTTTAACCCAGACTGAAAATTTATACACAAATTTGATGGGAAATAATCATATTAAAAATCTCGAAACAATTTTATCTTCTTCATGTCTTATGCAACTTGCTGCCTCTTTCATTCAAAAGTCATTAGAACTGAGGAGAGTGGACTCAATATAACCGCATAATTATATGTTTGTTTTAATGTATGATTGATTTGTATGTTCATGTTTGTATATGTATATATATTCATGTTTGTTTTATGTCGTCAACCCTATAAGGGTATAAAAGAGCATTAATAAAGTTACTAGTATCAACAAAACGATCACGAACAGACACATATTTCCTCAATCTATTGAACACAAAACAGAGCACGATATATGGTGTTGGAAACCTGGATACAGACTTGAGACAAACACAAAATTATGGAGACGTTAAACCGGTTAATGGGATCTTTTCCCACATAGATGTCTAACGGAAGTACAGATATAAATAAACAATAAACACTATTTCAGACTCTTAGTTTGACAGATCCATCAACTTCAACAAATAAAAAAAAAACTTTCCACGTATTCAAGCTATAACGAAACGAACAACAACAAATTTCGTTAATACATTAATCAGTTAATTTAATTTCTGCTCTACACTCTATTCCCAACAGCAGGGTTATAGTTATTGTGTTTAACGCCACTTTCAACACTATTTCAGTTATATCGTTGCGGTCGGTTTTATTGGTGGAGGAAACCGGAGTACACGGAGAAAACCACCGACCTGTCACAAGTTACTTACAAACTTTATCGTCCAACTGCAAATATTACAGATGTGAATATGCAATAAAAAACAACAGAAACAACAACAAATGAGATGATCGACACCTCGATATTGACAGTGAGGGTCGGTTAAAGGGGAATTTGCGGTAGTGCCTACCGACAAAATTGAAGGCGGAGCTTATCATAAAAAAGATCCCGTTAATATGAACAGCATATTTATGAAACTGTCTGTCACAACACCAACGTGACCTAAAGGTCTCATACCGCAGAAATTTGAATTTTTTAAGTGATTGTTGTAGTTTTTAGACTGATGAAGAATATTAATTATTAATACGACTGAAAGTTTGGAGGGAGGAACACTAGTAACCATATCTGTCAAATATTTTGCCCCAAAAGTAACTGTGAAACTATCATTGATTTTTCCTCCTCGAGATAACCGTAGCCAAAATAATGAAGAATCTGAAGGTTTGCTCCGCCCACAGCTATTTATTCCCACGTCCCGGTTTAAGAGCTAAACTTTACGCTAAAGGATATGATTTCAATTTTCCCATTGTGAATCTTCCATTTACATGTATATGTAGAAAAGATTCCAGCAACATCTGCATATGGTATGTATATATCTCAGACGATACGACATCCCAGATGTCCGATCAGACTTAGTGCTGCGAAAAGCAACAACCTCAAATTTAACAGTCCTTGGTTTGATCCAACCGACGATCGAACCCAAGATCTACCGCACTAAGATGACCACGTTAACGATAATATCCCGGATATGGATAATATTTATTTTCTATTTCAGTTTATATTGAAATATTCATCGATGTAGGCGTAGACCGGACAGTGTTGATAAGCTATAAGGCAAACCGGATAAGAGAGACAACGAACCCCCTCCCCCGGTCGGCTCCTATGCCTCCATAGAAGTAACAACATGTACTTACATCGTCTTTACTAAGGATTTGCAAATTGTCTATAATAATCAAATTAAATTGTCATTATTATAAGATTTATCACTTGTTTATTTTATCCCGATCTTTGTTTATTTGTCAAAGTCTAAATAGTTTTATAGATATCTAATCTATAAACTTCAAAATAAAATTTTCAGAAATGATCAATTAAAATTTAGTAAATATCTAAACCCGAAAAGTTATGTGGATATGTACTCGTTTCAGAATTAATTTGTTGTTGTTTAATAGCATGATAAATAAGACTGGCGGGATTGAATCTTCGAGGGAATTCGGGATTTAGTCATTTAAGCTTTGGGATGTCGAGATTAAACTAAAATTCGGGATGCAATTCTATAATTTTCGATATTCTGGAAATAATGTTTTATTTTGACGAGAATTGGGATGAAAACTCCTCCTACCCCTTCAAATAAACTATTATAAGTAACTATGACGTCATTTCCGGGATGATATTGTTTGATTTATGACAGTAGCCTTGTTTATCTTACCTTATTTCAGTATCAGTTCTAAATTCAACTTTTTCATTGGTGTAGACATGGTCATGTGTCATGCAATGATCTGCGTTAAAGAAATCCGCCAGTCATTAGCATGATAAAATCCGCGGGCATTATATAATGTTAATGACCACTCGAGGTTTTAGAGTTGCGTCCTTTTTTTAAAACGCAACGGAGATCGTGCAGTTGTCAACGTAAACCACATATAATTTTCGTGACTGACGCTTTGTTTATGGTGTCTTTGGTGGCAAAACCTGTAGCGTTTGGTTTGTCTTATAATTTTGAAAGTTTAGGATTAGTAATTTTCTGAACATAAGCTTTTGGTTGCAAGTTATCGGCCTAAAAGGAGTGATGTTGTTAATTTTGCACCCGATATTAGAGTTGGGCGCGAGTGTTGTATATATCTACTTTAATCACAGCTTCATAAACCATGATAATGTCTTGATTCCGTGCACTAATAATTTTGATCAGACTCGGTTCCTTTATTACTACAAATGTAAATGAACTTACAATGTTCGTAAATCAACCGCTTCGAAACGGACACAGGCACACTTCACATAGCAATCACCCTGAATGCTCCATTGGACGCGGTGGTAACTATTTTATAATTGGATTACGTTCTGATGTATGATGATGTATCAAGAAAGGTTTGAATAAGCCAAAGGAGTCATGCAAAGCCGTAAATCGAAGGAGCACAGACACCACAACGACCAAAAGAAAAAGAACAAACGAACTAGCAATAATCTACAAAATCCTACACAGAGACTAAAGATGGAGCAACACCAACTCCACTAAAAACCAGGGGCTGCAGGTGGACCATGCTAGTAGTTTATCTCCCACTAGTGACACCTGTTGTGTTACTGTTAAACGACACAAACTTCATCTGGCATGGAGGTCATAGTGGCCACTGGTATAAGTAAATAAATACTTATTGTTATTTTTTTAAGATTCAGATGGAGTCTGTTTTATGTCCACTTGCCATTGTTAAGGTGTTTTAAAATATATGTTTGGAAGTATTTGTGAGTGTCATATTATCACATTCATTCTTTTTTAACATTCCTGTTTTATATAATATGGTTTTATAACATCTGTTCTTGCAATCTAGTCGTTTAGGTTTATGGTGTTTAACGCCACTTTCAACAATATTTCAGCTATATCGTGACGGTCAGTTTTATTGGTGAAGAAAACCGGAATACCCGGAGAAAAACACCGACCCGTCGCAAGGCAATGACAAACTGTATCACGAGTACGCCACACCATGAGTGGGATTTGAACTCGCAACTTTAGTGGGGATCGGTACTGATTGCATAGGTAGTTGTGCATCCAGCTACCATACGAACATGACCCCGACGGCCCTTACATTCGTTTTCATTAACTTTGAAGTTGATACTTTTAACACACCTATACTTGACCGCTCAATTTCCTGACTTTGTGCAGGCACTTCAATAAGAAGTGGAGGGGTTGTATTAGTTTGACGGGTCCAAACCTCCTCTTTCAGTGAAATGGTGCAGTCATGCAAGTGTTTTGAGCACGTGTAAGTAAAATTCTAACTCTCAAATATAACCGGACGAACAACTAAAGGATCCTATAATCCTGAACATTGTAAGACTACATAATAATTTTATATAGAATCAAAAGTATGTATGATGTCCCAAGCATCTCATGTAAACTTTGCAATGTCGTCAAGATGACAAAACAACTTGACAAGATGTCATGAAAAAGTCGATATGTTGCATAACAAGCGAATAAGATGGCTCTTAAATGTTGACAAGTCGTAAAAGAACTAGACTTTCTGACATGTTAGTTCAGAACTAACTCCACTTTCAGAACAAACTGAACAAAGGGTGTACCATATGCGCTTCCATAAATATGCGTTGCAAACAACTAAAGCTACTGATACTGCAATTTCTTATCTTTAATATGATAAGATAATTATTTAACATACCTAGTAAACCTATTATCAGGGTTATCCAATCCTTATGAAGAATACGTAGTGCCTTGATATTGTGTTGATGAAACTTTGTCATGTTATTATTAATAAATACATCATGGAAACCAGAATGTGTTGGGAGTTTTAACATGGATTGGCGGATATTAGTATTTTATCCCGAGCCAGAAGCGAGGGATAAAATTTAATAATATCCGCCAATCCATGTTAAACCTCAAAACACATTCTGGCTTCCATGATTTATTTCGATTCTGATATGTCTAAGAGTACAAATACGGTAGTATACTTTGATTGGAAGACGGTAATTTATATTTACGCTTGTGGAAAATGTCGCACACAATTTATGTAACTCGAATAATACTGCGCCCTCTATCGGCACTATCGCTAGATGAGTTAATGTAGCGACCAGCGGGAGCATAATATAACGACTGGATTATTAGGATTACATTCACCGGCGCAATTGCGAATGAGATTATACCGAATAGATAACTCGCTGGTTTGCTAATGCGGAAGAAGACGGGCATGTTAGAATATCTGATATTTCTATCATTCCGATGGTATTAACTCAAAATCCACAAAAATGTGAGATAGAACCTTCTGGTTCTAAACCATCGATATATTCAAGCACGTGGCACAGAATTACAACTTCGAAGTTGTTACATGTATAAAATCACTTCTATTAAAGGGATTCGGTGATCTCAACCATCATTTAAATAGAGATAGCATGCAAGGTCATCTTAAGACATAATAGTGATACAATAGTCACATTTGAACCAACGTTTAAATACCGATACTTTCTTTTGACACGACATCTGTAGGCAAGTAATATAATTCTTTTCAACCAGGTGTTGATATCTTCCGAAAGACATTTTGATAGATAAGATCAGACGATACTTTAAATAACCTGATTTAATCATGTTGTACATATAATACATAGAATACAATGACGTTGCTCGCGTGTGTATGAATTGTGAAATATAAAACTTTATACAGGGCTGTGGGGGGGGGGCTATATTATTATCAGTGTGTGGGAAATGTATAATGAAAAACATTGAAGTCGTCTATTTTGTCCTGACATCTGATAGAAAATTGACCATTGGTGGATACAAAACATGTAGATTTAGTTACACCTTTGTTTTTTGTTTTTTTTTATAGCAAAGTCTGATAGTACATGTACATGATTTATCCTTACTTTTACGCAAGTTTCAGAATAAGAAAAAGATCTAAAATTTAGTGATAATGGTGATTTAAATAAAACAAAAAGGACAGTTTAACAATATTATATTATAATAGATAGCTATATTTGATGACGTTTTACCCAATAGAAGTATACTTTAAATTTAACTATTCTTTTTCTTAAGCAGAAATAATTGGAAAAATGAGAGGCATATATACATGTACACCATTTTTAATTATGTTGATGTCAGGTAAGAATTTTTTTCCCAGTTTTTCATCTTTAATTATCGAAATGTGTTTCCATTTTAAACTTGAAATTGTTTGTAAGTGAATTTCCAGTAATAAAGTACAACAACACCTCATCATCATTATCTCATTGAAAATTAACTTGTTCTCACCATGATATAGCTGTTCTTCTAACAATTGCTGAGTTGGCGTTAAGCAACAATCACTCACTCACTCATAAGTTATTCTAGAGTTTGTGTGCAGTACAGTGATTTTCAAGGTAGAGCTCCCAATCGCTACAAAAATTATATGGTCGTCATCACGAATTGGTTGACAGTTATCAAATATCCACATCTCAAATAACAATGGATTCTTTTTCCTTCTACGTAGATTTTCTTCTTTCCTCTGTTACCGAGAAGATTTTTACCGGACTTGTCTATATTAGTAACAGTATAAGAAATATGGACTGCTAATTTTTCGCGAGCATCTGGCTTCAAAGCGATTTTTGGTGGGGTCCGTTGTGCTCATCTTTTTTCTGTGTTGTGTTTTGTTTTTGTTTGTGTTCGTCACGTATCGTGTGTGCCAGATTTTGCCTGTTTCTCTGGATTGTCCATTCTTGATTGCTCTTCGGTTTTTTCTATCATTTATTAAAAACAAATATATAAAAATTTAATAAAACATTGGACAAAAAGCAATTATTCTAATATGACCTCACTCTTTCCCTTTGTAAAAAAAACAGAATTATTTCTTCGTATTATCTCATTAGCACATGCGCCGATGAATGTGACTGACGTTTCCATTGGCAGCATAAATTGTGATCCGAATAATGCCGATAGAGGGTGCAGTATTATTCGAGTTACATAAATTGTCTGCGACATATTCAGCAAGCGTATGTATAAATTACCGTCTTCCAATCAAAGTATACTACCGTATTTGTACTCTTAGACATATCCGAATCGAAATAAATCATGGAAGCCAGAATGTGTTTTGAATTTTAACATGGATTGGCGAATATTAGTAAATTTTATCACTCGCTTCTGGCTCGGGATAAAATAATTATATCCGCCAATCCATGTTAAAACTCCCAACATATTTTGGCTTCCATGATTTATTTCTTAAATAAAAACCGTCCAATATCACTGAACGACCAAAGGACATATATAACTGATATAACTGAGCATTGGGACAGGTACTGCAATAAAAAGTGAGGGTTTGATGGTCCCAAACCTTCCCCTTTCAGTGAAATGATGCAGTTATGCAAGTGGTCTCGACATGTGAGTAAAATTCAAACCCTCAAATATAACCGGGCGAACAGCGTTATTATAAAGAACATTATAATCCTGAACAGTATAGGCCTACATAGCATATCTAATCTTCGCTTAACAGAATGGCAACTTCGAAGTCACAAAATCTGGTAGAAAATTGAACATTGTTGGATACCAAACGGGTAGTGTTAGTGGTTCCAGGGCATTGGTCCGAAGATTCATCAGTCCGAAGGGTCATTGGTACCAAGGTTCATTAGTCCGAAGGGTGATTGGTCCGAAAGGTCGATAATCCGAGACTCGCAGCCGCATGTGATAAAGTTTACCAGTTGCTTGCCCATGGTCGATGGTTCTCTCCGGGTACTCAGGCTTCTTCCTCCACCAAAACTGGTCGCCATGATATAGCTGAAATATAGCTGAAAGTGGCGTTAAACACCGAACATCATCAATCAATCGATAGTCGTAGGATCAATAGTCCGAAGTGCTCGTGGATCAAAAATATTTAAAAATCAGACAAAAGGGAACATGTAAACTCAATTTAGTTGTATATATGTTCCAAATATTATGAGTAAAAGTCTTATCTTTCAAGAGCTATGTGTGGATTTTCCCGAAAATGTTCAACATCCAGCTTCCTTACATCGCTTGGTCATCTCCGATTGAATCTTGAAGGCATGATAGAAAATAAGAAAAACCGAATGAGCAACCAAGAGCCAACATCCAATGACATATATAAACCCTTAGAAACAAGAAGCGAACATTAACATTAAAAAAAAATACAATCAATACATAAATGAAACAGGGCTCCGGAATTTGTAGGCAGTTTCAAAGAATATAGCAAATTCGTATTTGTATAAATATATTTCCATGTTGTATTTCTATTTTGAATTCAATCCTACCCGTAATTGACAATTCTAAACAACAAGCAATCATTTGCAAGAAGGAGGAAAGTTGTAGGTCAAATCAGTGCATGCCTGCGCAAGGTATAGGTACGATTCCCGAGTCTAGTCACTATATAAATAAAAAAAATAGTGGAAAACGACCATTGACAGATAGTCATGATTTTCTGACTCCTAAAGTCTTTAAGGACAGATTGTAGTTTATTTCATTACAGAGATATTTGTGTCTTTTTATTGCTATTTTTTGTATTTAAAACTTAATAAGTGTAATTAGTTTATAATTAGACTGTTTATTTTACCTCTGAATCTACATATATAAATATAGAAAGGATAAAAAAGACAAGCCATGAAATTGCGTGTTATTGTGTGTAAAGTCTTTAAAATTTTGCATTCGTCGTGTGATAGAAAAACAATTGTCATGCAAACTGTCGTAAAAAAATGTATTATTACACGAGGAAACGTGGCAACCATGTCAATCAATGTTTTATGCAATTCTATATTATATTGATACATAAATTTGTAGTCTCGAGGTCGTTCAACATTCGATTTTGCTCGGACCTTCCGGACTATCGACCCTTCGGACTATTGATCCTTCGGACCATTGACCCTTCGGACTATTGACCCTTCGAACTATTGACCCTTCGGACTATTGACCCTTCGGACCGTTGACCCTTCGGAGTAATGAACTGACACGAGTTTTAGTATTGCATTTTTTTTTAACAAAACTTGATGGCTCATGATGTATCTTTACTTCTACACAAGATTCATAAAAATATTACATATTTAAAAATTTTTCAAAAGAAATATCATGATCATTTAAATGAAAAAAAAAGGATTCAATAATATATAATCGCAATGCATATGTTATTGCAATAGGTAGATAATGTTTGATGACCTGGAACAAAATATATACTTTAAATTTGGCTACCTGCCATTCGTTTCTTAAGCAGGAAGTATGGAAGTAATGAGAGGCATATATACATGTACCCTTTTTTTAATTATCTTGATGTCAGGTAAGAATGTTTTTTTTTTCTAGTTTTTCTTCTTTAATTATCGAAATGTGTTTCCATTTTAAACTTGAACTTGTTTGTAAGTGAATTTCCAGTAATAAAGTATTACAACAACCGTATTATACTTGATTAGATTTAATGTTTAATAATAAAACAAAACTTTGTTCAAAGCTTTAAAATATAGTAATAGAGAAATATGCTAGAGTATTCCTTCCATCCAGATGTGTCCACAAAGTCATTAAGGCTGGACAGCCTTACAAGGTCATTGCAATGATTTCTATAAATATTCATGATGAAATGTCAAAAAAGGGAGATAACGAGTACAGTTTAGAACAGAACGGTGAAACAAAATCAGAACAATTTGTATACGATTCAAAGAGACCGTCGTGGTCATGATCGTCTTGTAGCTGAATCTACAACTACCTGTGCAATCAGAGCATATCACCACTAAAGTCGTGAGTTTGATTCCCGATCATGGTAAGGTGTACTTTATGTGAGAAAGTTTGTGTCACGTACGGCAGATCGGTATGATATGATTTAAAAATTGTATTTTAAATTCCTTATCGCATGGGCTCATATAAATGTCCGTTATCATGCTTTTGTCAGTTGTATTTATTTTCGGTATTTGGTTCAGATTATCGATTTTCTTATTGATTGAATTACCCACAATCCTTTTCGCTGTATTGCATGAAATGAAGCATTCAGGAAAATATCAGGGATATTATCTAGTTCAAAAACTGAAAAATCATAATGTCAGGGGGTATCCCTTTTAATATCGGAAAAATTGTTGTCATCTTACATATATTATGAATGCCTGGCTACACACGTAAAGTGAAGTATTTTTAGAATGGTAGCCTGCGGCGTGGTTTAAATACCACGTTTTCATATTATTATGAGATATGTGATCAACGAGTTTAAATTGGTTTATAGATCGAATGTTGATTTAGACACAATAAATAATTTTAATCTGTCAGTTTGCTCGATCAGGAGCGTACTTTCAGGTTTGATTTCTCTCCCTCCCCCTTTTTGGGGTCAATTTATGATTTCCAAATGTCGCCACGTGCGTGATACATACACACGAAATATTAATGTTAAAATAAAATGATGCACTTACTTATCTTAGCCAATGTTAAGATATTCACAGTCCTGCAAAGTTCGGCCACAGTATAAAAAAAACTTTGCGGGACATGTGCTTTGTCAGTTTGTGACTCGAGCCATATGGCTACACATTTACTGCAAAGACGGCGATTGTCTTTAATTAACAGATAAACATAGTTAAAATATTTTCAAGAAGCGTAGTGTTGATATTTCGTGCCCATCGAATCAGTCTTGCACATAAGAAAAAGAATGCTTGGTGCAATTGCGTTTAGGTCACTTGAAAATTTGCTCACGTTCTTTTCGTAGTGGCAAAGCAACTGTTGGTGTTTCACTTGGTATATAATGTTTCACTAATGTTACAATGTCCATATACATTTAAACATATTACACAGAATAATGATGTTGCGTGTAATTTAATTATCACTAATATTAGGTATGTTTTAGCATATGACATGGTATACTGATGATGCACATAACAAGATAAGATAAGATAAGATAAGATAAGATAAGATAAGATAATATTTCATTGTCCAATCAAGGTCCCAGCAAGGGGCAGAGTCATTACAGTGATTTATCAGATAAATTTCAGTATAAAAAGGGTATATACCGAATTGGCATATAACACTATTCTAGGATACATTTCAGTATATAACATTGTATGTAGATGGATATAATATAATTATTATAAATCTAAGCATATAACGTAGCATACCGATGTTGCATGTAACATGATTATCAGATAAATATCAGTATATAACATTGGTACACCGATGGTTGCGAAAACATGATTATCAGATAAGTTTCGGTATATTGTGTATAAACCATGATTTTCAGATGTTTAATTTATGTACTAACCTTATCCAGTTTATCGGATATATACTTATATTATTATCAGATATTTAACTGATGTGTACTTTATATCTTATTTTTAGTTGTTTAGCTGAAATGAACTTATCTTATTATCAGACGTTTCTGTGTACTTATCTTATTTTCAGATGTTTTGTGAAATGAACTTATCAGATTGTATCTGTTAATTACTAACCTTATTATCAGCTGTTTAGCTGATATGAACCTACCTTATCAGATGTTAAACTAATGTACTTAGCTTATTATTAGATGTTTAGCTGATACGTACTTATATTATTATTGATGTTTAGCTGACATGAACTTATGTTATTATCAGACGTTTGTTGCACCATTGATGGCATGCCGGAAAACCAAATAAAATGATACTTGGGAATTGGCATTTAAATGCTATCTAAGAATTTTAGGCAGAACAAAGTATGGATAGTTTGATCCAGTATTGTGAACTTTATCGAATCCTGTGGCACAACAGGTGACATTGATCTGAGGCTATAAGGGGAATGTTAAGAATTACACAATTATAGCACAAATTATTTGAACTGAGCTAATTTGGCTGCTTAGTTTAGTCTAGAATTACACATTTATAGCCAATTTGGCTTGAAATATATTTGTTATTGAATACAGAGTTATATAGCACAAGTTATTTGAATTGAGCAAACTTGGCTGATAAGCATAGTTTAGAAATTAATATAGGTCGAGTGGTAAGAATTACACATTATAACCAATTTGGCTTGGAATCCATTTGTTATTGAAGACAGAGTTACATAGCACAAGTTATTTGAATTGAGTCAATTTGGCTGATTAGTTTAGTTTGGAAATTTTATTACAAATATTTGTTCATAGCACAAATCATCTTGATTGTAGAGCCAATTTGGTAGATTAGCTTAAGCATTTTATGAAGGGCTATTTAGCCACATGGATTAATAATGTATGCCACATATACCTCAATAAATTGCAAAGTGGTATTGAATAAATTGTGAATGAATATGGTCATGTTTCCCCCCACAGTGAAGTTAAATGACTGTTGAATATAGCTAGTATGCTACTTAAACTTGTGTAGTTTCGTTTCGAATGTTTGTTTGCATCTCAATTACTAGCTTGGCATCAACATACATGTATGACATTTATATATTTGTATTGACATTATATACATTTTGTTGTGTTTTTATGACATCTTTGATTTAGCAAGTGTCAAGTAATGTATAATAGTGATAATACATTCTTATATTGGAAATAACATTTGGGTAGTTCTCTGAAATCCTATATTTTCAAATCGTGTCCTGGCAGCAGAAGGCACATCTCTGGCGCAGCTCCCCCAATATTATTGGGGGTTGACATATAAGCTTCTTTTTTCAAGCAAGTAAAAAATTCCCTGATCTGTCAATTTGTCTGATTTCGCTGCGCTTTGATAGCATATTTTCGGTTAATTGACTTGTTTACTTCTATGATAGCATTAACCTCTGATTTCCAGGGTTAATCGCTTATCTAAAATGTGCCCTTTCACTACATCATCTGCCACCTTACACATGTTCGGCGATCATCATATGACATTTCGACAAATACAGATTTCGACTTATTTAGTACATTTATCTCATTTGCAGTTCAAATATTTTGAATCAACAGCAATTCGTGGACCACTATAATGTATCTTAAACCCATACAAAAGCCCTTTAGACAAAGTTGCTGCAATATCCCGATCAGGATAATCTAAAAGCATAATCTGAAATTCGGTTAAATTTATAGGACTTGTACCCAATGTTCAAACATTTGTATTGTCTTGGACAAATATTTCAGAAATTCATGTGCTTTATTTGGATGATTTTCAATAACAACTTGTATATACGTTATGAAAGCTTCCACCCACAGTTGTATGCTATCAATAGATTTCAACTTTTACGATTTTGACTGGACAACCAGCTTTCCGTCAATAATTTGCAGTGTATTTTGATTATCTTGTGTATTGTGTACGAAGATTTGCTTAAGTAACAAGGACAAATCTATGTACTCAAAGCTCCAATTGTTTCCCTTAAGATTTTGATAAATAAACAAGTCATATTCATTTGTTAGCCCAAGAATAAATAATGGTTCATCTTGATTACTACTTGTAATGTGAGCTAAATAACTTATCTCTCCTGTACTAGACTGTACTGGTACATGTTGCTGAACGATATGTGTCTGGGTTGTATTTACCAGTGGGGCAGTCTGCTGTGGTTCCAGCAATGGAACATGTAACATGTCACGGGCAGCGTCAGTTGTGGATCATCTTGCACTACCATGGGCTGATGCGGAACGTCTATGTGGTCTACTGGATTATTTTCCTCTCGTCTGCCGACGTGTCTGTTTCTTAAATTACACCTAGGGTGTGGCTGCTGAACATCTTGCAGGGGCGCATTCCTGTATGGATAAGGGTTTCGGCCCCTTCTCCTCCCACGTCTTCTCGACATGCTTAATAAATGCAGCAAAACTTTATCAGAATATGACTATATTATAACGTGCAATAATGAAAGAGTATTATTAACTTTCTTGTTTGCTTGTTTGTTTTTGTTTTGTCTTAATTATTATATTTGAACATCCGATTGTAAATTTAGGGTCGTAAAACTATTGATCAATTCCTGTAAACATGCGCATAATAACAATAATTGTATTTACCTTTTTTATTGCAATTAAATAGCACGGAGTTCGTACTGACCCTCAGATGATGACTGAATAATCGAACCGGCCAAACAAAAGGCAAACTCTAACGTCCTGAATTCAGAAAGTCGTTAGTTGTATATTCGTTCAGGATATTACATGTAAAATCTAATAACGGGAAAACCAACATGTTGGTAGTTTAGTGCATTATAATAGGGAATAACTCAAAACAATCCACAAAATGAATAATGATAACTGAACAATTGCAATACATCTCTTTGCCAATAAATTGATTAAAATTGCTGTATTAAGTAAATAAATTAAATATTTTATTTAGCTATTGAAATGAATCATAAAACAAAAAAAACATTACCTTTCTGGTATAAATGTTACACGTGTGTTTCCGGATTGATTCGGTCGGTTCGATTAAATGTTTACTGCTCAGGTGTGTCAACTGAAAGAATGAGCACGAGGAGCTCACCTTCTTATACTCATGTCGCTTAAGATATTTAGTAAAATGCCGCATATGAAAAAAAAACAATTTCGTTTATTAAATAAATTGAACGTTGAAAATTAAATTATATTATTATACATACCTAGTAAATTTATCATCAGGGGTTATACCTAATCCTGATGAGGAAGTTGTAGTTGTAGCCATAAGGTGTTTTATATAGGAGATAGCCCCTTACGGCACTAATGATTTCCAGATGGTACCTTCTGGCACTCATAATTTGAGTATAACTGAGATGGTACTTTTTGATATTTTTGATCTATATTGATATTAGGTTGATGAAACTTTGTCATGTTATAGCGAGCATCGCAAGATGCAAGCTAAACAGCAACATGTGTGTAAGGTGATGAATCAATATACTAACAATACCAACCGGAAGTGGATTCTAAGTTTCAGCATAGAATGGACAATCGGAACGAATGACCGGAAATAGCCTATTATCTAGAATAAAAGATAACTATCCAGTTTAAAAACAAAATAGGAATCCGTACAGCTTCTTTACATGAAACGATTAATTTATTTTAAAAAATGACAATCGCTGTAGTGTACTTCACACAAGTATTGTTACGTCACATCATTCATTTCATGATCGCTGTCACTGACACTGTTTAGAGTAAACAGTCATTGCCCTGCGTTTCTCAAGTTGGTGCCGATTTACAGTTGGTTACCGAATAATTGGCTATGTATTGAACGGTGCAGTTCCCAGCAATGTGAAAAGAATGTCTTTATATTTAAAATTAGTAAGCTAAATCTCGAGTACGTTGAGATTTTCCTCACGGAGATTCCACAATGTTTGCAAAGAGGTCACTGGGGTTTTCTCGCATTCCTAACCTATGACGTCACGAAAGTTAGTTCCTACTAAAGTACATCTTCTATCACATACAACATTTTGTATCAAATAGGTTGTATCTATTAGCAAAATATATGTGTTTTGCCAATAGATACAACCTATCTTAAGGTTAGATGAATGATCATTACAGATTGAAGTATAGGAAACAGCCTTTTAATTTGAATAAGAAAAAAACTCTCCAGTTTAAAAATAACCAAAAAAAAGTTAGAAAGGAAACTGTACAGCCACAGGCACTTGTTTCTATCCATAGGAAGGTCCCCTAATGCATAAGTACAGGAAGGTGGCTAACAGCATTCCACCACCTGTCCACTTCAAACAAGTTATAATCACAGTAATTAATAATAAAATCTGTCCTACCTTATGTCAATCGCTTTATTACATATCAATCTTCCAAAATACATTAATTGTTTTCCCCCTCAATGTTCCTCATTGTAGCAATTGTATGATTATTTACTGGAGTGTGAAAATTTTTTTCTTATTTTTGTTTTATTTTTGACACTTCAAGTGACTGTGAACTCATAATCATGGACTAGCAAAATACATGTACATGTCTATGTGTACATGCGATGCTCGCTTGTAGGCTGTGCCTAATCCATATTAATATTTGATATGTCTGTCATTCCGATGGTTTTAACTCAAAATCAACAAAAATGTGAGATAGCATCTTCTGGTTCTAAACCATCGATATATTTAATCACGTGGCACAGAATTACAACTTCGAAGTTGTCACATGTATAAAATCAGTTCTATTAAAGGGAGTCGGTGATCTCAACCATCATTTAAATAGAGATAGTATGCAAGGTCATCTTAAGACATAATAGTGATACAATAGTCACATTTGTATCAACGTTTAATTACCGATACTATCTTTCGACATCTGTTGACAAGTAACAAAATCCTTTTCAACAAGGTGTTAATATCTTCCGAAAAACATTTTGAAAGACAAGATCAGACGATTGTTTAAAAAACCTGATTTAATCATGTTGTACATACAATACTTAAATAGAATGACGTTGCTCGCGTGTGTCATATGAATTATGAAATATAAAACTCTATACGGGGTGGGGGGGCTGTATTACTATCAAGGCGTGGGGAATTTATAATGGAAAACATTGAAGTCGTCTATTTTGTCATGACATCTGGTGGAAAATTGACAATTGGTGGATACAAAACATGTAGATTTAGTTAACCCCCCCTTTTTTTTTGCAATGTCTGATGGTACATGTACATGATGTATCTTTACTTCTACGCAGCACGTTTCAGAAAAGGGAAAATATTTAAAATTTATTAAAAAAAATTATAATGGTGATTTAAATTTAAAAAGAAGGATTGTTTAACAGTGAATCAACAATACATATCATATTGTAATCGATAGCTATATTTGATGACGCTTTACCCAATAGAAGTATACTTTAAAGTTTACTATTCTTTTTCTTAAGCAGGTAGAATGAAAAAAATGAGAGGCATAAATACATGTACTCCTATTTTAATTATCTTGATGTCAGGTAAGAATGTTTTTTGTTTTAGTTTTTCATCTTTAATTATCGAAATGCGTTTCCATTTTAAACTTGAAATTGTTTGTAAGTGAATTTCCAGTAATAAAGTACAGCAACACCTCGTCATCATTATCTCATTGAAAATTAACTTGTTCTCACCATGATATAGCTGTTCTTCTAACAATTGCTGAGTTGGCGTTAAACAACAATCACTCACTCACTCATAAGTTATTCTAGAGTTTGTGGTTTTCAAGGTAGAGCTCCCAATCGCTACAAATATTATACGGTCGTCATCACTATCTGGTTGACATTAAACAACAATCACTCACTGACTCACTCATAAGTTAGTCTATGGCTTTTGTGCAGTACAGTGATTTTCAAGGTAGAGCTCCCAATCGCTACAAAAATTATACGGTCGTCATCACTATCTGGTTGACAGTTATCAAATATCCAGATCTCAAATAACAATGGATCTTTTTCCTTCTACGTAGATTTTCTTCTTTCCTCTACGTCACCGAGAAGATTTTTACCGCACTTATCTATATTAGTAACAGTATAAGAAGCAGGAACTGCTAATTTTTCGCGAGCATCTGGCTTAAAAGCGATTTTTTGGTGAGGTCCGTTGTGCTCATCTTTTTTCTGTGTTGTGGTTTGTTTTTGTTTGTGTTCGTCACGTGTCTTGTGTGCCAAGTGTTGCCAGTTTCCCTGGATTGTTCATTCTTGATTGCTCTTCGGTTTTTTCTAGCTTTTATTAAAAAAAATATATAAAAATTTATTAAAACTTTGGACAAAAAGCAATTATTCTAATATGACCTCATTCTTTCCCTTTGTAAAAGAAAACATAATTATTTCTTCGTATTATCTCATTAGCACATGCGCCGATGAATGTTACTGACGTTTCCATTGGCAGCATAAATTGTGACCCGAATAATGCCGATAGAAGGTACAGTATTATTCGAGTTACATAAATTGTCTGTGACATTTTCCGCAAGCGTATGTATAAATTACCGTCTTCCAATCAAAGCATACTACGTATTTGTACTCTTAGACATATCCGAATTGAAATAAATCATGGAAGCCAGAATGTATTTTGAGTTTTAACATGGATTGGTGGATGTTAGTAAATTTTATCACTCGCTTCTGGCTCGGGATAAAATACTAATATCCGCCAATCCATGTTAAAACTCCAAACACATTCTGGATTCCATGATTTATTTCTTAAATAAAAACCGTCCAATATTACTGAACGACCAAAGGACATATATAATTGATCATTGATGCAGGTACTTCAATAAAAGTGGACGTGTTTACTTAGTTTAATGGCCCAAACCTCCCCTTTCAGTGATATGGTGCATTCATGCATGTCGTCTCGACATGTGAGTAAAATGCAAACCCTCGACCATAACATGGCGAACAGCGTTATCATAAAGGACGCTATAATCCTGAACATTACAGGCCTACATAGCATAACTAATCTTCTAACCCTCAAATATAACCTGGCGAACAGCGTTATTATAAAGAACGCTATCATCCTGAACAAGATAGGCCTACATGGCATAACTAATCTTCTAACCCTCAAATATAACCTGGCGAACAGTTTTATTATAAAGAACGCTATAATCCTGAACATTACAGGCCTACATAGCATATCTAATCTTCTAACCCTCAAATATAATCTGGCGATCAGTGTTGTTATAAAGAACGCTATAATCCTGAACATTATAGGCCTACATAGCATAACTAATCTTCTAACCCTCAAATATAAACTGGCGAACAGCGTTATTATAAAGAACGCTATTATCCTGAACAATACAGGCCGACAGAGCGCAACTAATCTTCTAACCCTCAAATATAACCTGGCGAACAGTTTTATTATAAAGAACGCGATAATCCTGAACATTACAGGCCTACAAAGCATAACTAATCTTCTAACCCTCAAATATAACCTGGCGAACAGTTTTATTATAAAGAACGCTATAATCCTGAACATTATAGGCGTACATGGCATAACTAATCTTCTAACCCTCAAATATAACCTGGCGATCAGTGTTGTTATAAAGAACGCTATAATCCTGAACATTACAGGCCTACATAGCATAACTAATCTTCTAACCCTCAAATATAACCTGGCGAACAGTTTTATTATAACGAACGCTATAATCCTGGACATTATAGGCGTACATGGCATAACTAATCTTCTAACCCTCAAATATAATCTGGCGATCAGTGTTGTTATAAAGAACGCTATAATCCTGAACATTACAGGCCTACTTAGCATAACAAATCTTCTAACCCTCAAATATAATCTGGCGATCAGTGTTGTTATAAAGAACGCTATAATCCTGAACATTACAGGCCTACATAGCATATCTAATCTTCTAACCCTCAAATATAACCTGGTGATCAGTGTTGTTATAAAGAACGCTATAATCCTGAACATTACAGGCCTACATAGCATAACTAATCTTCTAACCCTCAAATATAACCTGGCGAACAGTTTTATTATAAAGAACACAATAATCCTGAACATTACAGGCCTACAGAGCATAACTAATCTTCTAACCCTCAAATATAACCTGGCGAACAGCGTTATTATAAAGAACGCTATAATCCTGAACATTATAGGCCTACATAGCATAACTAATCTTCTAACCCTCAAATATAACCTGGCGAACAGGTTTATTATAAAGAACTCTATAATCCTGAACATTATAGGCCTACATAGCATAACTAATCTTCTAACCCTCAAATATAACCTGGCGAACAGCGTTATTATAAAGAACGCTATCATCCTGAACATGATAGGCCTACATGGCATAACTAATCTTCTAACCCTCAAATATAACCTGGCGAACAGTTTTATTATAAAGAACGCTATAATCCTGAACATTACAGGCCTACAGAGCATAACTAATCTTCTAACCCTCAAATATAACCTGGCGAACAGTGTTGTTATAAAGAACACAATAATCCTGAAAATTATAGGCCTACTTAGCATAACTAATCTTCTAACCCTCAAATATAACCTGGCGAACAGCGTTATTATAAAGAACGCTATAATCCTGAACATGATAGGCCTACATAGCATATCTAATCTTCTAACCCTCAAATATAATCTGGCGATCAGTGTTGTTATAAAGAACGCTATAATCCTGAACATTACAGGCCTACATAGCATAACTAATCTTCTAACCCTCAAATATAAACTGGCGAACAGCGTTATTATCAAGAACGCTATAATCCTGAACAATACATGCCGACAGGGCATAACTAATCTTCTAACCCTCAAATATAACCTGGCGAACAGCTTTATTTTAAAGAACGCTATAATCCTGAACATGATAGGCCTACATAGAATATCTAATCTTCTAACCCTCAAATATAACCTGGCGATCAGTGTTGTTATAAAGAACGCTATAATCCTGAACATTATAGGCCTACAGAGCATAACTAATCTTCTAACCCTCAAATATAACATGGCGAACAGTTTTATTATAAAGAACGCTATAATCCTGAACATTATAGCCCTACATAGCATAACTAATCTTCTAACCCTCAAATATAGCCGGGCGAACAGTGTTATTATAAAGAACACAATAATCCTGAACATTATAGGCCTACATAGCATATCCAATCTTCTAACCCTCAAATATAACCTGGCGAACAGCGTTATAATAAAGAACGTTATAATCCTGAACATGATAGGCCTACATAGCATATCTAATCTTCTAACTCTCAAATATAACCTGGCGATCAGTGTTGTTATAAAGAACACTATAATCCTGAACATTATAGGCCTACATAGCATATCTAATCTTCTAACGCTCAAATATAACCTGGCGAACAGCGTTATTACAAAGAACGCTATAATCCTGAACATTACAGGCCTACAGAGCATTACTAATCTTCTAACCTTCATATATAACCTGGCGAACAGTTTTATTATAAAGAACACAATAATCCTGAACATGATAGGCCTACAGAGCATAACTAATCTTCTAACCCTCAAATATAACCTGGCGAACAGTGTTGTTATAAAGAACACAATAATCCTGAACATTATAGGCCTACTTAGTATAACTAATCTTCTAACCCTCAAATATAACCTGGCGAACAGCGTTATTATAAAGAACGCTATAATCCTGAACATTATAGGCCTACAGAGCATAAGTAATCTTCTAGCCCTCAAATATAACATGGAGAACAGTTTTATTATAAAGAACGCTATAATCCTGAACATTACAGGCCTACAGAGCATAACTAATCTTCTAACGCTCAAATATAACCTGGCGAACAGCGTTATTACAAAGAACGCTATAATCCTGAACATTACAGGCCTACAGAGCATTACTAATCTTCTAACCTTCAAATATAACCTGGCGAACAGTTTTATTATAAAGAACACAATAATCCTGAACATGATAGGCCTACATAGCATATCTAATCTTCTAACCCTCAAATATAACCTGGCGAACAGCGTTATTATAAAGAACGCTATAATCCTGAACATGATAGGCCTACATAGCATATCTAATCTTCTAACCCTCAAATATAACCTGGCGATCAGTGTTGTTATAAAGAACGCTATAATCCTGAACATTATAGGCCTACATAGCATAACCAATCTTCTAACCCTCAAATATAACTGGCGAACAATTTTATTATAAAGAACGCTATAATCCTGAACATTACAGGCCTACAGAGCATAACTAATCTTCTAACCCTCAAATATAACCTGGCGAACAGTTTTATTATAAAGAACACAATAATCCTGAACATTATACGCCTACATAGCATAACTAATCTTCTAATCCTCAAATATAACCTGGCGAACAGCGTTATTATAAAGAACGCTATAATCCTGAACATGATAGGCCTACATAGCATATCTAATCTTCTAACCCTCAAATATAACCTTGCGAACAGCGTTATTATAAAGAACGCTATAATCCTGAACATGATAGGCCTACATAGCATAACTAATCTTTTAATCCTCAAATATAACCGTGCGAACAGTGTTATTATAAATAACACAATAATCCTGAACATTATAGGCCTACATAGCATAACTAATCTTCTAACCCTCAAATATAACCTGGCGATCAGTGTTATTATTAAGAACGCTATAATCCTGAACATTATAGGCCTACATAGCATAACTAATCTTCTAACCCTCAAATATAACATGGCGATCAGTGTTGTTATGAAGAACGCTATAATCCTGAACATTATAGGCCTACATAGCATAACTAATCTTCTAACCCTCAAATATAACATGGCGAACAGCGTTATTATAAAGAACGCTATAATCCTGAGCAGTATAGGCCTACATGGCATATCTAATCTTCATTATACAGAATTGCAACTTCGAAGTCACAAAATCTGGTAGAAAATCGAACATTGTTGGGTAGTTTTAGTATTACCTAATTTTTTTACAAAGCTTGATGACTCATGATGTATTTGTACTTCGACACAAGATTAAAAAAATATAACATATTAACAATTTGTTCAAAAGAAATATCATGATCATTTAAATGGAAAAAGAAAGGATTCAATAACATAAAATCAAAAAAATAGGTAGATATTTGATGACCAGGAACAAAATATACACTTTAAATTTGACTACCTGGCATTCTTTTCTTAAGCCGGAAGAATGGAAATAATGAGAGGCATATATACATGTACACTTTTTTAAAATTATCTTGATGTCAGGTAAGAATGTTTTTTTTTTATTTTTTTTTATTTTTCTTATTTGATTATCATAATGTGTTTCAATTTTGAACTTGCACTTGTTTGTAAGTGAATTTCCGGTAATAAAGTCTAACAACACCCGTATTATACATGATTAAATTTAATGTTTAATAATAATAAAAACAATTGTCCAAAGCTTTAAAATATAGTAATAGAGAAATATGCTAGAGTATTCCTTCCATCCAGATGTGTCCACAATGTCATTAAGCCTCGGCAGGCTTAAAATGTCATTGCAATGATTTCTATAAATATTCATGATGAAATGTCAAAAAAGGGAGATAATGAGTACAGTTTAGAACAGAACGGTGAAACAAAATCAGAACAATTTGTATACGATTCAAACAGAGACCGTCGTGGTCATGATCGTCTGGTAGCTGGATCTACAACAACATGTGCAATCAGAGCATATCACCACTAAAGACGTGAGTTTGATTCCCGATCATGGTCAGGTGCACTTTATGTGAGATAGTTTGTCAGTCACTTGCGGCAGGCCAATGGTGTTCTCTTGGTACTCCGGTTTCTTTCACCAATAAAACTGAGGTCCACCACGATATAACTGAAATATTGGTGTAAATCACCATAACACTTCAAAGGAATAAAAGTGACGTTGAAGTATGATCCATTGTAATCGAACAGAGTAGACTAAATATAGCATTCCTGAAGAACATATGTAGTTTAGTCATTTTGGGAATTATATTGTCTGTCCTTCGATTCAAGGTTTTTGATTACATACATTGAATCTTCAAACTGTTCAATGCTAATGCTTTAAGGGGCCTCTTTGGTTTGGTTTATGGTGGTTAACGTCACTTTCAACAATTTTTCAGGTATATCATGGCGGTCAGTTTTATTGGTGGAGGAAACCGTAGTGCCCCGGGTTCCTTTTGAAGTTCACATGAAAACTGAACGACTTTCATGGGTTATCCGAGTTTGTCTATTTTTCTTTTAATAGCACTGCAATATCTTGAATTAAAATCATACTTTTCTTTGTTATTTTTTTGATTTGAAATTAATTTTGTATTCATTTGTGTATATTTGCGGTATATATGTAATATGACTATATTATACCATTTACCGTTTAAGTAAAACTATCACAACCCATAAGTTGTTCTACCGCATCGGTGGTGTATAATGGATAGAGTGCTCACATCGAGTGTGGTACATCGTGGGTTCTATCCCCGGTCTGGTCGAACCAAAGACTATAAAATTGGTATGTGTTGCTTCTCAGTACTCAGCATTAAGGAGTAAGAGCAAAGACTGGTTGATGCGGGATCAGAATAATATGTCCGAGTAGAGCGACATGTCTATACGCGAACTGTTGTTTCAATGAACTAGCACTATGAAAATCCAACTCAGCGTGTTGGTCAAGAATAAAGCGTACCTCATCATCATTATCTCATTGAAGATTAACTTGTTCTCACCATGATATACCTGAACAACTGCTGAGTTGGCATTAAACAACAATCACTCACTCACTCATAAGTTAGGGTATGGCTTTTGTGCAGTACAGTGATTTTCAAGGTAGAGCTCCCAATCGCTACACAAATTATACGGTCGTCATCACTAATTGCTTGACAGTTAACAAATATCCAGATCTCAAATAACAATGAATCTTTTTCCTTTTATGTCGATTTTCTTCTTTCCTCTATCACCGGGCATTATTATTATTATTATATTTATCATTATTTTTATAGGATTATCTCTAGGCCAACACCATGTTTGCCTGAAATATAAAGACAGGGGTGTTACAATGGATATTATTTGTAGTGTAGACCAACTTATTTATCAAATTGTGTTTAAAAATCCTGCTGGAGAAGAAAGCGGAAACTGTGGAGAGCCGTTCAGGGTTGGAAAAGGACAAGTTTTCTGCAACGGAACGTTCAATATTAATCAAGACTTGACAAGAAACACAACAACATTAATCATTAAAAAGAACGAACTTATGTATGGTGAATGGAAATGCTACCATGGAACAAATATTGGATCTGACAGCGTAGATATACAAATGCCAAGTAAGTATTGTCAACTTATAACAAATAACATAAAACGAGTTTGAAGGAATAATCAGAATCCGTAAATCGAAGAAGGACAGATAATACAATGGTCAAAGGAAACGGAGAAAAAACGATCCACAAAACACTATACAGAAATCTAAAAATCGAGCAACATGAACCTCACTAGAACCCGGGGATGAACTCAGGTGCTCCGGAAGGGGCGGAAGTTTCTGTTTCACTAGTGGCATCCTTCGTGTTGCTCTAGTTACAAACCCGGTGATAAGTAATGAATAAGGAAATGACCGGGGAAGTGCTTATGACAAGTGGAACATATTATGTAACAGTTAACCAAGTCATGGTTTATTGGAAAGAGCAATTTGCGAAAACATCTCAGTGTCGAAATGGCAACGATCATACGGATGAGGATTAGTGTAATGTTCTTACGGATAAGGATTAATATAAGTTATTTTGGATAAGGATTAATATAAGTTCTTTCAGATAAGGATTAATATATGTTCTTGCAGAAAAGGATTAATATATGTTCTTACGGATAAGGATTAATATAAGTTATTTTGGATAAGGATTAATATAAGTTCTTTCAGATAAGGATTAATATATGTTCTTGCAGGAAAGGATTAATATAAGCTCTTTCAGATAAGGATTAATATAAGTTCTTTAGGATAAGGATTATTATAAATTCTCTCAGATAAGGATTAATATATGTTTTACGGATAAGGAATAATACAAGTTCTTGTGGATAAGGATTAACATAAGTTCTTTCATATAAGGATTACCATAAGCTCTTTCAGATAAGGATAAATATAAGCTCTTTCAGATAAGGATTAATATAAGCTCTTTCAGATAAGGATTAACATAAGCTCTTCCAGAAAAGGATTAATATAAGCCCTTTCAGATAAGGATTAATGCAAGTTATTTCGTCGAATAATGCTTAGTACAAGTTCTTCCGGATACGGATTAATATCAGTTCTTTCGAAGAAGGATTATTATTATCTGATTATGAATATTTCTTTTATCTGATTGGCTAAAAGAGTGAATTTTTTTCTTCATATAATTTTATGAATACTGTCCATGTTTTCAGTTTCCATAAAGTTTAAATTTGATCGTTCTAGATGAGCCTTTGGAACGTTATGTTAACCTCACGTGACTCTAAAATCGGAAAATCCCTACTTTTAATTTTAGTTTTAGTTTTAGGTTAATATAACGTTCCAATTAAAGGCTTCTCTAGAACGATATAAATTAATATGTGCAGTATGCATAAATCTTTCTTGTTACCATTACAATTTACAAAAAACACATGTAGTGTTTAATGCCAATTTATAAAACATGACCCAGTTGACATTAATAAGAGTTTCATATAATAAAACAATTACTGATTTTCATTTCGATTAATATAAGGATATATCGTTCCAAGATATATGATATTTACCTCGACCTCGGTAAATATCATATATCTTGGAACGATAGATCCTTATATTAACCTCAGCAAAAGTCAATAATTGTATAATATACAACTGATGAATTTTAATGAGGTGGATAATGAGGTGGATACAATGATTTATTAACCCAAGAATATTATATTTATCGAGGCCAGCGGCCGAGTTAAATATGTTATTCTTGGGTTAATAAATCCTGGAATCCATCGAATTGAAAATCATTAATTGTTTTATTACATGTATATGACACATTTTACAAATTTCTTTCATCCTTAAAATAAGATTTCATCACAACGTTTGTTTTGGTTGAGATTGGTGCAAGACGTCGCACCAGGTGAATAAATGTTATATGCTCCTAACATGAGGTGAATATTATACAATTATTGACTTTTGTTGAGGTTAACATAAGGATATATCGTTCCAAGATATATGCTATTTACCGAGCCCGAACTAAATATCATATATCTTGGAACGATAGATCCTTATATTAATCGAAATGAAAGTCAGTAATTTTTTTATTATACGAAACTGTTATTAATGTCCCCTGAGTCATGTTTTATAAATCGGCATTGAACACTACATGTGGGTTTTTTTGTTGTAAATTTTAATGGTAACACGAAAGATTTATGCGTATAGATTAATTTAGATCGTTCCAAAAGAGCCTTTGGAACGTTATATTAACCTCACGTGACGCTAAAATTAAAAGTAGGGGTTTCCCGATTTTAGAGTCACACGAGGTTAACATAACATTCCAAAGGGTCCTATCACCAAGTGATATTTGAAAATATTCTATTTTGGACATTTATTTTAAAAATATTTATTATTTTAGATTTTGAGTGTTTTATCTTAATTATTACTATTTTGGAATCATTGTTTAGAAAATTCATAGAATGTCATGTGGAAGCAAATATTTAATATTTTGATACTTTAATTGTTGACACTTCGTTGTGATACAAATGACATGAATATATTGTACCCATAAACAAATAGAATAGATTGTGTGAAAAATAATATAATGAAGAAATATTAATTTAATAAGAGAAATACTAATAATGTAGTTATTGTATTAGTTAGAGTAAATATTGTTACTCAATGTCAATGTCGCAACATATTTGTTAATTGTAGTATTTCTAAATTCTTAAGGGTATAAATATTTGTGTAAAATTTGATGTTCATTAACAACTTAAGAACAAATTATTGACTTACTTAATCGACAACTAGTAAGAATTACTATCGTGGATTCAGATTGTTATGCTAATATTGTCCATTGTTATTGTTGAATATTTTGATTAAGTGAATAAATTATATATCGTAACTGGGAGTGTTTTTTTTATCATCACTAAAATCAAGAAACACCAGCACCAATATAGAGAGAAAACCACCCCGTTACACTCCTCTGGTACGATCAGAATTAATCTTTGTGGAAATTGAAGGCTTGGACAGTATTCATTAAGTTCTATCAAGAAACAAAGCATTCTTTTAGCCAATCAGATAAAATAAATATTTATAGTTATATAATAATATACAATTATAGTCTTTTGTAGATGTCGATAGGAAGAATAATGGACCAAAGAAACCAATATCGACCGAGGACTTTGGCCTAGGTCGATATTGGTTTCTGTGGTCCATTAATCTCATATTGACTTCTAATAAAGAATAATTGTTTTATTACATAATCCACAAAGGAAAAAATGATAAAATAGCTAGATTGTGNTTCTTGCTTTGGTCTTTTTGTGTGTGCGATTTTTTTCTTTTTTGGGGGGCTATTTACCAAACCATAATTAAAATTTGAATGAAATTCTATGAACATGTAACAAGTTTAATAAACAAATTAGACATGTAAACAAGTGTACAACAATTGTAAGATTGTTTGTCACTTTGAAAGGGAACCATAGTTAATGTTAATAGTACAAAAATTATGAATTACAGGCAATCCAGAGTAAAAAGTCCTTAATTTTTATATCACATATGGTTTTCAATATTATTATTTAAATATTAAAATTTGAAATTTTATGAAAACTGAAATTTTTTAAAATTTTGAAATCTTATGAAAATTTTGATTTTTTTTAAATTTTTTTAAATTTTTTCATTTTTTCATTTTAATGGTAACAAGAAAGGTTCATACATACAGCAATGATTAATTTAGATCGTTCCAGAAGAGCCTTTGGAACATTATATTAACTTCACGTGATGCTAAGATTAAAAGTAGAGGTTTTCCGATTTTAAAGTCACGTGAGGTTAATATAACATTCCAAATGCTCCTCTAGAACGATCAAAATTAATCTTTGCAGAAATTGAAGGTTTAGACAGTATTCATGAAGTTCTATCAAGAAAAAATGTCATGCTTTTTGCCAATCAGATAAAAGAAATATTTATAGTCATATAATAATATACAATTATGGCTTCCATGATAATGTAATATCCAAAATTATCAAATCGAGAAAAGGGTTATTTCCCAGAGGTCCGTAGGACCGAGCGAAATAACGCTTTCGAGATTTAATTATTTTGGATATTACATTATCATGAAAGACATAATTGCATTATTATACTGAACAAAATAATTAGATATTTTATCGACATGCAAAAGCGCGCCAAATGTTTAAGGGGTTATTTTGTCCCACGCGCAGATACCCAAACCGATATTTTTCCAACGTGCACATTGCAACGGGAAAAGGGGGTTATTTCTTTTCACGTACAGAAAATACTGTTATTATTTTCCATCTAGTTTCTATAGTAAAATAATATGGATTAGGCACAGCCTACAGGCGAGCATCGCATCTACGCATAGACATGTACATGTACAAATAGTAGTTTTGCATTCTTTTCTTCATTATTCTTGTTTATTTTTCTTTGTTCTTCAATTCGACTCACCCAGTTAATTATATTGCAAAGGAGATTTTTTGGGCCGAGATATATAGGGGGCGACTTTTTTTAGAGCCAAGATATATCGTGGACGACTTTTTTTTTTAGGGTCGATCGTTCTTTAGGGGCGAAACAAGAAGGTCTAACGATTGTCCATTTTTTAAATAAATTAATCGTTTTATGTAAAGAAGCTGTACGGTTTCCTTTCTAATTTTATTCTTGTTATTTTTAAACTGGATAGTTATATTTTTTTTAATTAAAAGGCTAATTCCTGTACTTCACTCCGATTGTCCATTCTATGACGAAACTTAGAATATTGATCATATATTGATTCATTTCCTTACACACATTTTGATGTTTAACTCGCATCTTGCGATGCTCGCTATAATAATATGTTATCTATGTGTCTACCCGTGGACATTGAGATTGTACCACCCTGAAACACTTCTGTATAGCCTGAGACGAAGCCGAAGATTGTACAGTGGTGTTGAAGGGTGGTACAATCTCAATTCCCACGGGTAGACATATAGATAACGATTGTTTCCGCGGGTTTGAAAACAAAAGCCGATATCTAATGGATTTTCTCGTTCTTTTTGTAACGTAATCATAACTTTTTTGTACTTGCGGACTAAAATGCTATAGCTCAGGTGTAAATTTGGGTGCATTTTGACAAAGTCCAGGGAGATACCTTTGGTATCACCGTACAGTTAATAACTAATATTTAAAGTTTTTCAGTCTTGTATTGTTGTAATTTAATTTCTTGTATTTGGGGCGTATTGTCATGTGGATGGTATTACAGTATTCATGACGTCACTAGTAATAGGACCGAGAATTCTATTGATAAAAAAATATGTGTCGTACATATTTTGGGTGGTATTATAGTACGATAAAACAAATGAAGATTGAATGTGAAAACAATAATGAGAAATGATTGTATTCAAACAATTGACCATTTCTAAAAAGACACAACATGACAACAAAATCAAAGTTTCATGTAGCGCGAATGAACAAAATGCTACACTTAAGAATTGAATGCATTCTTTTGAAGTTTCATTGGGGTATGCAGTGAAACTTCAAAGGAATGCATATAATTCTTATTATTAAGAAATAATTCATGGAAGCCAGAGTTTTTATACAGTTTTAACATGGGTAACATTATTTTCGTACAAATTTTATCCCGAGACATTTTACGGGTTCCTATAGGTTGTGGTATATGGGCCTCCCTTTTCTATCGGTAGTAAGATGAACCTCAGTGCCTTTATGACTTATGCTACCCCATGTGGTCATCGTTCATTCATGATAATAATTTGATACAACGTTATGTGATAGGTCAATGATTTTCTCAGGGTATTTAACAAATTAAACTCACCACCGTATTATACATGTAATGTACCGTGTATTATTATTAAACAAGTGCATTGTATTAAAACATGAATAATCCTATTCAATCGATACGGAATTACAGACAAATTTAGTGGAAGTCATCGCATGCATTTAGGGTTCATTCATTTTTAACTTTCATATTGTTCCAAAATTTCGAATAGCAAAACGAAGGGTACATTTAAAAAAAAGTATTTTTGGCATCTTTCATGTCAGTTTAAAGTTTTCTTTAAAATACGTCGATAGAACACTCCCCCCCCTAAATAAAATAAAAATACTCCCCCATGCTTCTCCTAAAAGCTAAATGGTCATTACTTTACATAAATACATATTTTCAACAAATGCAAAACTACAGAATATATATATTTCATTTAGCTTATAAGATTGCACTTATATTATATTGCACTGTTATTACTTTTATTTTCCTCCTTCCTTTTTGAGATAATATGATGCCTCATAAAGGGGACAAAAATGGAAACGATTAAAAAACCTAGATATTGAATGGAACTTATTATATATTTTTATATACTATATTACTTACTATATTCGTCTTTTTAATGATAAATTTTGCATTAATTTTCCACCTTCCCTTTTGAGATAATATGTTGATTTTTAAAGAGGACAGATGAAGAAACTACCAAAAAATCTTTAAAAAATAGAATGGAACATATTATATATCTACATGTACTATCTATTATTTACTTCTTAATTATAAATTTTACATTAATTAAAATCCCAGGTACACAAGTATACGGTATGACCTAATGACTAAAACATGAACACGATTGTTACTGTTGGAAGTTTAAATTTGTCTGCCTTATATACCGATTCATATTTAGTTA
>MJUT01023175.1:300335-346212 GCA_002080005.1 Gigantidas platifrons
TTATTACTTTACATAAATACATATTTTCAACAAATGCAGAACTACAGAATATATATATTTCATAAAGGGGACAGAAATGGAAACGATTAAAAAACCTAGATATTGAATGGAACCTATTATATACTTTTATATACTATATTACTTACTATATTCGTCTTTTTAATCATAAATTTTGCATTAATTTTCCTCCTTCCCTTTTTAGATAATATAATGCTTTTTAAGGAGGACAGATGAAGAAACTACCAAAAAATCTTTAAAAAATAGAATGGAACATATTATATATCTACATGTACTATCTATTATTTACTTCTTAATCATAAATTTTACATTAATTAAAATCCCAGGTACACAGGTATACGATATGACCTAATGACTAGACATGAACACGATTGTTAGTGTTGGAAGTTTAAATTTGTTTGCCTTATATACCGATCCATATTTAGTTATTGTTTAGAATTCCATACTCCATTAAACCGCTACAATAAGGGAAACGTGATGTTAAAACCCTAGAGTCATAAGATATGGGTGTGAGTCGAATTTAATTTACATATAATTGGTATTTTAGGACCAACAACATTGAATATTGCTAAAAAAAAAACATTATTGTACTATTATCATTTTATTTTCCAATAGTGATTTTGCTTTCCAAGCGTTCGATTTTGAGCGCATGTAATGAAAGTTACTCCAGCAACTAGTCATGTGCACTAAATTTGATATCTAAGGGGTTTTTTTTTTGCAACTCAGGTATGCGTTTATTACTGTCAGTGTAGTATTACTATACAATTATGACTTTCATGATAATGTTATATCCAAAATTATCGAGAAAAGGGTTATTTCGCCGAGGTCTGTAGGACCGAGGGAAATAACCCTTTCGAGATTTAATTATTTTGGATATTACATTATCATGAAAGACATAATTGTATTATTATACTGAACAAAACTATGAATCTTTTTGTGCTTTTACAGTCCTTATCTTCCAAAATTGCCTCAATGTCTATATCTGAGCTGCTCCCCAATCAACAAGCAGCTGCCATGATTCCAGATGACAACAATGCAATGGACATAATTAGATATTTTATCGACGTGCAAAAGCGCGCCAAAAGTTTTAGGGGTTATTTCGTCCCACGCTCAGATACTCAAGCCGACATTTGTGTCAAGCCGGGGATAAATCGTTTTATAAAAGAACTTTACTTGGGACGTCAGCCAAGCAGAATAGACATTATCTGAAGTCATATAATATATAAGTTCTATCAGATACGGATTGATATACCGGTATGTTCTTTTGGATAAGAATCAATTCAAGTTCTTTCGGATAAGGATTAATATAAGTTCTTTCGGATAAGGATTAATATAAGTTCTTTCGGATACGGATTACTATAAGTTCTTTCTGATAAGGATTAATATAAGTTATTTCAGATAAGGAATAATGCAAGTTATTTCGGATAAGGATAAATATACGTTCTTACGGATAAGGATTAATATAAGTTTTTTCATATAAGGATTAATACAAGTTCTTTCGGATAAGGATTAATATATGTTCTTACAGATAAGGATTAACAAAAGTTATTTCGGATACGGATTACTATAAGTTCCTTCTGATGAAAATTAATGCAAGTTCTTTCGGATAAGGATTAATATACGTTCTTATGGATAAGGATGAATATAAGTTCTTTCAGATAAGGATTACAGCAAGCTTTTTCGGATAAGGATTAATATACGTTCTTACGGATAAGGATTCTTCAGAGATTCACAGGGCCCTTCTGGGCTATCCGTGCCTGGACCGATGTACCGGCTGCACCACACTCGCATAGGCGCTGGTCATCACTTCGAAAGTTTTACGGCCGCCACCATGATTTGGTTTGACCGTTATGGAATATCTGTATCACAAATGACCACGAATATGTACCACTTATTGTAAACATTTCCCGGTCCTTTCCTCATTCATGACTTACCAACGGATTTGTAACTATATTAACACGACGAATGCCACTAGTGAGTGGAGCAGGAACAGCCTATTGTTCCGGAGCACCTGAGTTCACCCCGGTTTTTAGTTGGGTTCGTGATACTCGATCATTAGTTTCATATGTATGTTTTGTTGATCGTTGTTTGTCTTTTTGTACTTTTTCTTTTAGCCATTGTGTTGTCTGTTCTTCTTCGATGTACGGATTCCGATTACCCCTTTGGTATCTTGCATATTTAATTGCTACTAATGTTTATAAAATAATTTTAATTGAAAATAAATTAATTCACTGCGGTATAACACAGTAATGGCTGCTTCACTGATGGGATTTGAATATCATCAGCAGCATGACGAAAGTGGTAGTAAATATTGCGGCGGAGAAATCAGTAGGTGGTGCTGCACCCATAAATATCGAAAATATTAAAGTGAAAACAGTTCACAAAAGAAATTAAACGGAATTGTTTACATTTTTCAGATTTCTGTATTGGAAACCTTCTCTTATTATATTACCCATTGACATTACTTTCCCACCCCTTGGATAAAGTAGTCCGTTAATTTAGGTGAAAAATATTTTTCTATCTTACCCAGGCTCCTGGGTAAGACAGGCAACACGGTCGTTTTCCCGCAAAATTGTATTGCATTATGAAATGCAATGTAGTATATAAATACATTATATTAATGCTAATTCAACAGCGATAAATACCTGTAAACATTTATTTGTTCTGAGACACCCGCGGGTAAGATTTAAATCGTATCCGACTCGGACAAGCCTCGTCCGATACGATTTAAATCTTATCCTCGGGTGTCAAATATTTTACGATCTTACACCTCTCCCGGTGTTAGACGCTATATTTCTTACCTTTGACTTTTTGCCATTATGATTTTTTTTCTTTGCTGTTTTGTAGATTTCAAGAAATCAAATCCAAAATTGAAGATACTTATCAATGTGATAAGTATAGCTATTATGGTGGTGTTCGCAATTTTGTGGCCTCGCATTAAAGGTAACTATCCTTACTAAACAATTGTTCATGATCATTATATTAAAGAAATGCTTAAATAGTGGTGGTCACATATTTTAAGATCTTGTACCTCTCCCGGTGTTAGACCTTATATATCTTCAGACTTCACACTTCTCACATCATACTTCAGACGTCATACTTCAGACATCATATTTCAGACGTCATATTTCAGACATCCTACTTCAGACGTCATATTTCAGACGTCATACCTCAGATGTCATATTACGTCAGACGTCATAATTCAAATCTATGGACATTCCGGGTATTTACACGCAGAAAAACCAAATACTTCCTTTTTCTTTATATGTATCCCTTTGCTCAATAAACGAGTGTGAGTCTGGAGGGAAAAGTTGATGAATTCAGTATCAACAATATATCACCATATACACGATTGCACAACTCATTGGCAGTAATGGTGTGGTGATTTGGCCATTCTGTTGGAGTGATATGCTGGGATATGTTATCATGTCACATCGATAATTTATGAAATGCTATACTAAATATTATTTGGGGTAGGGTTAACATTATGGTGCTTAACCCTTTGACTGCGCCAGGGACATATATGTTCCTTTAGAATGACATTTACGTTTATATCATTTGAGAATAAGTTACGCAAATACATTATAATTAGATTAAAGTCAGATACAGATATTGCGGTTTTACCAGTTTTCTGGTTGTTGACTGATTTTGTCTGTTTGTTGACTTATGAGTTTTGCCTTTCCTTTTGGAAGATTGCTCGGTGTTCGGTAATTTTGTTATTACCCTTATATTATACATATACAACCTCTTTTAAAAAAAAGGTCAATAACGTCACAAGGCTGTTAAAATGACGACATGAAATGAATGACGTCACACTTTTAAAAGGGTTATAACGTCAGGAATAATAATAACGATTATACACTAAACGTCGCAGTCAAAGGGTTAACGCCACTTTCAACACTATTTCAGTTATATAGTGGCGGTCAGTTTTACTGGTGCAGGAAATCGGAGAACCCAGAGGAAACCACCGACCCACCGCAAGTCAGTGTCAACTTTATAACATAATGTTGTATCGAGTACACCTCACCATGATGGGGATTCGGACTCACAACTTTAATGATCATAGGCAATTGTAAATCCAAATACCATACGATCACCCAATATATTTGGTGTGCACTTGCTATGAATACTGTAATAAGGCAATATCGTCATTATTTTGTCCTTATATTAGGGTCCCCTTATTGACTAGCTTTACTTGTTGTCATGATTATTTTCCAAAATTAGATATTCCATCACTTTTTTTAACCACAAATACGGCGGGCAGGAAATGCCATTTATGTCAACATATTTTATTTCGGCATAAGTTATTTCTCAAAGTCGTGATGAATGCCCTTTTCTGCCGAACTAAAATGGAGGGGGGTGCTTGTTGAATCAGGACACGCTGATCGTTCTGATAACGAAAATTATTTCTTCCGTTTACGGAAAACAAACGTTTGTGTTCACATTTGTAGTTCCGTGTTGTGATGTCCGTTATAATGTCTATGTAAAAACGATGTTCGGTTCTTATTTGCTCCAATTTGTTTTGTAGAGGGCCAATGTTCCTAAAACGATTTCCATATGTGATGTTCGTATCGCTTAACAGAAACACGACGGTTGCCACTAATAGAGCAGGAACTGCCTACACTTCCAGAGCACATAAGTTCACTCCCGATATGTGTTGGTGGTGGTCGTGTTGTTCAAAGTTTAGTCTTCTGTGTAGTGTTATGTAGATCATTGGGTGTGGGTTTTTTCTTTTCTTTTGGCCATTGTATTATCTGACATTCTTCCATTTATATCTTATGATTACCCTTTGGTACCTCCAAGCTGAACTTGCATTACATGATGCAAACAAAACGTACCAGAAATTACTCTCACAATAATACGCTGTGATATGAATAGTTTGACTGTCCTATCGCTGAAAATATTGCAACAGTCATTTTAACCACATCCTCGATGCAAGAAATGGTACCAAATGCAACGTGTTTACTTCAACGCTAAAAAGTGTTGTCGCAGTCGAAATGTTCTGTTACATTCACTTCTCAGTCATTTACTATTGATCACAAATAAAAAAAACAAAAACAAAAACGACTATGACTGGTCATTACATATTTTTTTCACCCAGAAGTGACAGTTTGCGATGTAAAAACAGCGAGAGATTTTGTTAATTTTTTATTAAAGAGCAAACGATGCTCTTTAAGTTCTAAAAAAAAAATCGAAAATCAAAAATTTTAATTTCAATATCCGATTTACCAACCAAAACCAAATTAGAGCGACTCAAACACAATACTTCTCAATGGATGGATGATTCAGTTCGTATCTACATATACATTTTGTACATGCACCAGATTACAAATTGAAATACATATGTGACCATTCATGACATCTTCAGGCCTATGGAGGTACCTGGGGCAAAATGAGGTTTTTGCATTTCCATGGAGGTTATATTGATACAAAACACCCTGCAAATTTATTTTGATTGATTCTACAAAATAAGGGAATTATGGCCATTTTTGTAATTTTCGAAATTTCGAAACTTTAATTTTCTGTTATTTATATTGATCAAATATTCATTGATTCACTGATTACGTTTTATAACCATTTTACATAAGTTTCTACAGTTTATGCATTTTAGCTGTAATCTACAGTTTTTTGTTAAAAAAAATAGACATTTCCCCTGCATAGAAAATAATATATTTTGGTTGCCATGGTAACCTAGAGTGAATAAAAGCAAATCATACAACTCCAATATTTTCAACATTCTGGACTCTAAGTGCTATGATGAATTTTCACAATTAAAATTGTTTGTTTATTGAGGTTTAAAATCATTTTAACACCTTACTAATCATCATACATTGCAATTAATTTAATATTTGGAGAAAGCCATAGTGCCTGGACTGGAGAAAACCACCGAAACTGTGTTGTTTCATAATCTGATATTGCTAAACATTTGTTTCATGGAATTTCAAAGTGATATGAACATAATATACTTCAAGAAGTTTATAGTATCAGTTTACACATATTTTATATTCAGCTTCCTTTGAATTAGACATATTATATACAATAAAAGAGCATGTACAAATGTTTAATATCATGTCACTTAGGTATCATCAGAAAACTAATTTTTCCATTCCTGCTCTTTTCATGCCCCGTCTGCTTGCAATAACTGCATTTCCTGGTTTTGCCGAAGTGTTCAACAATAGTTATTTCTGGCTTTGGTTCAGTAGGTTTAGGACATGTAATATCTTTATTGTCATAACAAAGTGGTCATATTTCTTGATACAGATACCACTTTCTCATAGAATCTAGAACTTTCCTTGGTAACGGAGATGGCATAGACGAGTCTATAACTACTCGTTTCTTAAGCAATCTGAATTTATTTTCCATAGAGTCGTAATAGTCCTTGACAAATACAATTCCAGGTAATTCTTATCAGCATGAAAATAATGATATCTTATGAGTTCAGAAAGTGTCTTAAAATACTGCTTAAGGAATGTTTTCCAGTCTCACAGGAGATCCCCATCTTGAACAAGTTGTGGTATATTATGATTATTCCTTGAGGAATCAGTCACATATTGCACAATACCCTGCAAAGTTTCTGTTGAATAATGCCGCCTCTTCACCTGAAAACAAATACGTAAGCTGTAATAAAGTTGGTATTTTCTGCCCATGCTACTGCATGTATATTTGAGTTCAAAATTCTAAGCTAATTTTGACCATCAAAGAGGAAAGTTCAAATACATTTGTGTTGTAGCTGTTTCAATGAACATATGTGTGTGTTGTAGTGGATGATTTTGTACTGTCTTCGTGCCCCATATCCGTTTTTTTCCCCAAATAAAGGATTTAAAAGAATTCCACATTCATCAGATACTTGCATATATTAAAATACTGAATGATTGCAAATGTTGAATCATTCAAATAGCTCTTTGAATTGCACATTTAAGAAAAAAGATATTAATTATATTACAAGTACCTTCCACAAACCAAAATGCCAGTCTGGGTGGAATTTTGTATGTCCAGCTTTCACACAGTTGAACTCAACACTACTACATTTGTATATGCAGGCCAGAAAGAGCCATAACACTCAATTGTCATTTTTTTTCACATTCTTTGCATTTGTACAAATGTATATACCAACACGTGTCTGCCAAATCAAACAAATATACCGGGTTATTAGGTAAATCACCAAGGTTATCGAAAAGTATTTCATTTATTATGCTGCTGTGAAAAAGTAGAATAACAGTAAGCAAGAGCTCATAAGAGGATAACCCCCCCCCCCATTGTTTATGTCATAACCAAGTTTATGTGGTACTGTTCCAAAAATCATTTAGATTAAACAAAAATAAATAAATAAGACGTGCACAACTACACCATCTACTGTAAATTCACAAATTGTTGCGTGCGTTCATATTTGCGATTTCAGGAACTGAACATTATATTGCATAATTACATGTACATTTGTACATGTTTGTACATCATGTTGTACATGTACATATTATTCTCTCATTTGTAACACTAATCCTATATATGTTTAAGATATTCAAGCTACAGTCAATGGACATAAGTATTCGTGATTTTGACGTCGTAACGTCATTGCTGCAAAATTTTAACTTGGGAACAAACGTTCAATAAAAATGTTTAGAACAATATCCTACTTTAATATTTTGTCATGTGACCCTTCATCCTAATGACTTCACGAATCCGTGTTGGAATGGTTTGATAAAGTCCCTGAATATATTTTACGGGGAGACTTTCCCACACACGTCGAATTTCGGCAATAAGTTCGTTTTGGGTGTTGATGTTTCCTGCGACTGGTTGTAGTTCCCTCTTTATGCGAAGCCAAACATTTTCACACACATTTAAGTCCGGAGATTGTGCTGGCCACGTAGTACAATTTATATCATTTTCCTGTTTGTAGTTTTCGGTAATTCGGGCACGATGTACAGGTGCGTTATCATCTTGAAAGACATACTCATTGTCAGCAAAATATCGTGCAATTACAGGCCACAAATTATTTTCAAGAATATCTATATATATCTGGGAATTAATACTCCCTTTTACAACAGTTAAAGTTCCGATCCCGTTAAAAGATAAACACCCCAGATCATCACACTTACTTTACGTTGGGAAGGTCGGCATACTAAATCAGGACGGTTAACTTCGTCACCTTTCCTCCAGACATAAATACGGTTGTTTGATCCAACAACTATCTGACTTTCATCAGAATATATATATTTCCTCCAGTGCGAATCAACAGTCCAGTTGCGTCTTTCCCTACACCATGCCACCTTCTTTTTACGGTTGACTTCGTGAATAATGACATTTTTGCAGCTCGTCGTTTGTATCCTTCAGATGCTAGTTTCCTTCTGATAGATCTACTGTTGAACGAATGCTGTTTACTGTCATTAAATTTGGTGGTTATTTCCTGCAAAGGTGCCCGACGATTTGTTTTTCACAAGACGATTTAACCCAACTTCTTCCCGGGCAGTGAACAATTTTCGTCTCCCTTTTCGTGGTTGATTTTTTATTGTTCCAGTTGACCGATATTTTTTAACAACACTGTCAATTGTTGACCAGGGTATGTCCAATAAATCAGCAATATACGACGTTCTCTCCTTTTTCCTATGCAACTTCGCGATCAATTCTTTGGTTTCTGTGCTCAATTCTTTGCGTTTGCGACCCATCTCGTTTGTGTACAATTTACACGAAGGATCACAACAGACGTAAAATGACGTCACGGCTCACGAGAAGTCTTGTTTTCACTTACTTTTTACAGTAATATCATAATTATCCGAACTGACGTTTTAATGTAATGATCAAAAACGTAATCAACATGTATTGCAGTCGGACGCCGCCATATTGAAAATCACGAATACTTATGTCCATTGACTGTATATATACAAGAATATACATAATATATAATTGTAAAATTTTATTTGAATAAATATAAATTTCAATTTCATCAAATCCTCATGTACATGTACATGTTTTTGTCATGCAAGTTTCCTGTGACAAATAAAAAAAAATACCTCTCATTCTTTGATCCTGTAATAATGATTAATCTCTTTGCTTCTTTGCCTTTTCAAGATGGTCCCCATATTTTTGCTACATGAGCGCCTTTTCCTCCTGTTGCAAATATCCATTTTAACTCGAGCTAACAGTAAATTCCATGGCAAGATGAACACAGATCTAGATCAGTAGCAGGTTTCGTGAGTATTATTTGTGGGCGCTGTTCTAACTTGGTTTTTTTTAATTCTGACAATCTTATGACCCGGTAATTAAGTGATTTTGCAGCTCCCTGGTATAGTTGATCAGCAGTAAATTTGTTTTATCTGAGGGAAGTAAAGTCACCTTTACATTTCTGTGATTCGGTAATCGACCAGGTAACGGAACTCCAAATTTTACAGCATACTCATTAAAACATTTTTAAATACTTTCTGAATATCAGTCATTGATAGTGCATCTTTAGGAGTTTTACCAGTGTTACATTTTTGTACCATAAATCATTGTCTTTAATCCCCCATTTCTAGTGACTTAGATATGGATTCCAGCTGGGATTTTCCAATGGTATGGGCAAATATATATTTTTTTGCATACCTGGAGACCATTGAAAAAATATTGTTGCATTATTAAATATTCTCTATCTTTCTTTGTCTTTGTGGGTTTTTTTTTGCACCAACACTTGTGCTATTGTTTCTGTGACCAACTAATTGCACTTTGATTAACAAATCAAGTTAACTTTTGTATATTTCCAGACAACTCAACCTATAATCTATGAGTACTTGATTGTCTACTATTTTACTGCATGGATATTTGTTATGGAGTTTTTCACAGTTGCAAATTTGATTCAGAAAATGTTTTTGTTTCTCAGATTCACAAAGATCTAATTCACTGCTTTCGACACCAATGTTGGATGTATTACTGTTAGTATTTTCCTTTTATCAGTCTTCATCGTCCTCGTCATTTAAATCTGAATAACTATTATTATTATATTCTAATCTATATGATAGATTTTAATTGGATTACATTAGTCATATGATAATAAAATAATTGAGATGTTTTGCCCAAATTTGCGCTGCCGGGAAACAACCCTATTGTTCCCCGCCGAACAACCTAATTTTCCCCCACAATAAATTATTGGCAACAATATGATAAAACAATTACAGCCCTCTGTGTAGGGAAACATCCAGATTTGTCAACCCTCGGAGGGGGGAGGTGTTTTCCTCTCAGGTTGACAAATCTGGATGTTTCCCTACACAGAGGGCCTTAATTTTATATTGTTTACACTTTCTCGGAGAAACAAATGTTTCTTAACCGAGTATTTTCCCTTGATGAAACTAATCATGAAGGCAAATCCGGTAACGGATGAAGATCGACGCATTTTTGAATAAGTTTATAATATCGTTGTATATTATCGTAACCACCTTAAATCTATGGTTCAGTAAGATAAATACCATTGAATTACACTTATTACACTTGTAAAAGTTTTATTTAAAAGAGAGGCAATTTCGATCGTAAAAATGATTAAAAATAATCAGTAAATTATCGGACTTTTAACTGCGCGCTGTCTGCGATTTGTTTTATTAAATTTGATGGGAAAAGATGGACAGATGTAGCACTTAGCAGCATAAAAATTGCCTTTAAATATCTATAAATAGTTTATTGTATATCTAGAATAAATTATAAGCATGTGCGTATGCATGACGTCTTTTGCGATAGGTAGTAGAAAATATAATTGACGGCGTGACAGGTGCCCACTTTCGCAACGTCGCACTTTGACGACGTTTTTCTCTTTATGACGTTTCACCTCCATAAGCGTGGAAATGTCATGGCGGGTCACATATTAGAGCGGGAAATACATTTACATGCACAAGGAATAAAACCCAAATTATTTCTTTAACATCTAAAGCATCAATTATACTGACGAATGAAATGTTTTCATAATTCATTCAAAATTTGCGCACGGTATAAATAAATAATCTATAATTATAAGTAAAACCCACATTATCTTATCTAAAATAGATATGGAATGCAATGTAATTAAATATAAATATTTGTTGTATCTTTCAGCATTTCGATATAGAAGATTATTTTGTAGAGGTTGAAGGAACCAAACAGAGCGTTCACAAGCATTAATGAAGATGGAAGAGTGATATGTTATATGCCAAACGCCAATTCATTTACATTTTTTTTTTCCAATTTTGCAATAGTACAATAAACGTTAGCGAATACCGAAATGACAATCAAAAAAGAACAATCCACAGAGACTGACAACATAGGGCACACAAGACGGAGAAAACCAAAACAAAAACACAACATAATATGCGTTGAACACCAATATGCGCAAACAAACACAATTAGCGTAACTAAGACATGCACTCTCCTACAAACAAATGGAGGTAAAGACGAACATGCCGAGAACATCACTTTTATGCGGAAATCGTAACGGACATCACAACACGGAAGTCAGATGCTAAAGACACATAATAGGACAACACAAAAAAATAAAAAGATGAGCAAAATGGACCCGACCAAAAAACCCGGGGAGAACTCAGGTGCTCGCGAAGGGTAAGCAGTTCCTGCTTCCTATAAGACACCCGCCGTGATACTCATATATAATTAAGTCCGGTAAAAGTCTTGGCAGTGATAGAGGAAAGACACGTCTACGTAAAAAGTAAAAGATACATTGTCATTTGAGATATTGATATTTCGTAGCCGTCAATCAGATTGTGATGACGACCGTAGAAGTTTTGTAGCGATGACTTCAACCTAGGATCAATGTAGCCTTGCTTGAATAGTATTTGCGCCAGCAGCTGAGCTCTGTCCAGAAAATCACGATTTATGAAAACGTAGATATCAAATTTAGTGCGCACGACACGTTTCTGGAATAACCTTCATCGGGTGACGTTCAAAATCGATAGGATGGAAATCCAGATACATTAAAGTTTTGGGAGTGATAAAACCAAAGGGCCTAAACAGGAGAGCCAAAATAGGCTATGGTCACATATAACTGAGGGAGGAGAACTTTTTGTTTTTTCTTCTTAAAATAATTTCACATTATTTAGACACTGCAAATTTCAGTAATAAGTATAACTGATAAATCATGTCAGTGCCGAGGCATTAACTACTGGGCGGATCATACACACGGGAACTAATGTTAGGCTTGGCTGAAATTTAAAATTATTATTTATCTGATGTGATTTATTCAATATCATGTTCTATTATGTGTCTTTACGTTCTGAGTTCCATGTTGTGATATCCGTTACGATTTCCGAATAAAAACGATGTTCGTTTCGTCTTTACATCCAGTTAGTTGTTTGTTGTAGTGCTCATGTCATATTTACATTATTTGTGTTTGTTTGCGTATAGTGATGTCCAAAACGATTGTGATGTGTGTTTCTTTTTCTTCGTCGTGTGTACCCTGTATCGCCCGAGGGGAATATGATATTCGTGGGTGAATAAATTTTCATATTTCCTGTACCCGCATGCTATAAATGTTTTACTATACCGAATGAAACCAAGAAAACATATATATGTAAAATACTGCAAGCAAACATATTCTAAGTCCATTGGAGCGTTGTCTCATATATTTAAAAACCACATTGTAACAGTTGCCTGCAAATGATGATTTCCGGGTGCTATGACGTTGTCCTGTCAATGAACGATAACTCTGGCGGGAAAACCCGTGAGGCTTCCGAAGTGGTGGAATATGATTTTTATTTCACGGAATATGATTTTTGTACCCTGTGTGATCACGTGCTCTGATTTTTACCCATTGTCCAATCAGATTAATATATTTATGGTAATTAATTAATTAATTTATGAGGTATAATAATATTATTTATCAGATGTGTTTATTCAATATCACCTTTTATGCTAGTCCTAGCTGATATTTAAGATTGTTATTTATTAGATGTATTTTAATTTTGTTCAACTATATGTTATACATGATATTATACTCAATACTTGCAAATCTGTCCAGGGATGTCACAGTGACGGGGGAGGGAATCGGCAAATAATGATGTTAGAAAATGGCGGCTATTCCATTCGATCTATCTCGGTTCTTTGTAATGACATTCTCGTCTAGTTCATGTATATCGAGAAACTTTTCACTGGATAATTTTTTGACGTATTTGGAAGTGTGTATGTAAATTACAAATCCCCGAAGGAAGTCGAAAGATACCGAAAGTACAATAGTAGTATTCGGAAAATACCGAGAGTAATTCGGCAATGTATGTATGGGCTATACACGTGGAACTGCTGTACACGTGTATTTACCTTATTGATAAATACAATGTATATCTGCATGCTTTTCCGAAAAAAAAAACTTTTAGTGTAAACGTATTTTATTAATTAAGACATATCACAAATTACATACATAGTGAGACAAACACAACTGCAATTGAATTAATTAAAGGGATCCGAAAACAAGCTATTGAGCTTATATAAATTCGTCTCACAAAACTTTTCACACTTTATTTACGCAACATTGCCATCAGTGAATCAGTTAATGAGACAGGGGCATATGAACAGAGAATCATGTGCATCTCCCACCCCGGCCACACACACACATTTTTGAAAGAGGGGAACTTGACCCCCTTTTTTGGTAGAAAATGTGCAGTGAATCACAGTGTGTTTTTGCTTGTCAGTTTTGAAAGTTTACCCCCACACTTTCCAGTCGTCTCCTGAAGCTCCCCTTTTCTGTCCATCTCAAAAGCTTGCCTCCACGTTATGGCTCACTCCTATACCTCTGTATATGAACTGTTAAACTTCATACTAGTTAGTCAAGAAGTGGCTCATGTGTGCATTATTTTGTATTCACAGATTTAGTTTTAAGACAAAAACGGGGGTCTGTGTTGTTTGTTACATTATTTTTTTTATTTTTTTAAGTACTATGTGATAATGTTTGTACATATATATTTTCATTCTTGAATGATTGTTGTGTGTACCTTTGAGGAGTACATTATGTTACATTATAAAACTGCAAGTTCACCAGAAAACTGTATCAATTTGATAGAATAAGACAACACTGACTTCCTTGTCTCCCTGGCGAGGAATCGAACCCCGACCTCTTGTCAAAGACAAGTATACTACCACTATACTACCAGGGATCTATTTAATGATGAATCTACAATGTTAATCCTTCTAGATTTTTATTGTCTGTAATTTCCACTCTCTCTCTCTCTTATAAACTAGTCAAGAAATTAGAGCAGAATTACCCTCTACAAATATCTATGAAACAGCTAAAGTGTTTGCAATAAATTGTTGCAACTTTGTTAAACCTGTGAAACTCAAATGAAGTTTATCCTTTTGAAATAAACATTTTATGGGATAATCATAACGATTAAAACATGATTTTTTACATGCCATGAAATTAATATTGAGTAAAGGTCCTGTCAATTCTTTAAGGCTATTGTTAAAGTTAACAACATGTATCTTAGTATTTTAAACATCAACAAGTCTTGGTATATAGATGACAAAGCAATACAAGCTGAAGGATAACATTTTCTGATTTCTTCAATAACCGTTATCATATTTTCTTGAAATGTTTTACAAGAAATTTCAGAAATATTATTTGTACCAACAAAAATAATAATATTGTTATATTCACTATATGAAAAGGTCATATTCTTTAGCTTTCCAAGAAATCGGCTTGTACTCTGGTATTCCTCATATCCTGCAAATATTTACTTCATAGAATCAGAAACAATTAATACACTACTGTCCCGTGCCTTTTTATATACCATATTAACAAAATACTAATGATACCTGCTAAAGTGGATCACGGGTCACGGTGAGTAGCATGTGTAGTCACGTGAACAGATACGGTGTTGAAAAAACTGTCGATACTCATAAAATATTGACAAATGCAATAACATTTTATGTTTGTCTTCAAGAAATATGAAACCATGTGTGAAGCTTAATGACGAAATATCTCCGATTTCTATGTAAATTTACGAGTTGAAGTGGAGAAACACCAACAGGTAATTTTAGCGATGTATTTCTATCTTGGACAATAATGAGAGTCCTGATTGGATGACCGATTTAAAATACACTGACTCCGCATAGTTTAGCAAGGTTACCCAGGTTGTTTATAAATATAGAATATGGAATATTGTTGATCATTGATTTAAACAAGAAAAAAGGGAAAAGCGGGAGGGAATTTTATATGTGAATTTTACAGTTAAATAAATGTTATGTTTCGACAGTATCAAGAGAAAAATAAAAAAAATGTTGCGACTAAAGCTTAAATCAGCGTTAAAAATAGAACAAATATGAGTGGTTTTGTAAATGAAATGTATTTTAAATAGAAATTCTGAATTTATTATTTATTAATTTATTATTAATGGTACAATTTTATATCCCTTTGGGGAGTATGATGAAAATTTGAAATAAAAACACAGGACCGGACTTTAAGCAAAAATAATAATTACATATGTAATAAAAACTATAAATGTTCAATCATCTTTTTTGATACCAACATCTTACCATCTAACTCATATACATGGTATAATTTATATGCATGCTTTTTCAGTCATATTGCAGCTGAATAAAATCAGGTGACAGCCCATAAAGGCCCATATGGGTTTCATCCATTCAAAATGAATTAGATGAGTATTTATTAGGATCTAGCCCAATATCTACAATAGCTTGTTTAAAGAATGTTTTTAGCATGGAATATGAAAATACTTTTAGTTTGTCTGTATTACTATGACGAATGCTGGGGAAGAATTATGTACTGGAATTTTGTGCACATTTTCCTAAAGACAGATATTGTTTTGTACCAGGTGAAAGGGAGCAAATGCATATATATCGGCATATGCTATATGGTCTTCTTTGTATTAAAAGATTTGAGTTGAGATACTTTTTGTTTTTTTATACTGGTGGAATCGTTCACCATCACTGTGTAATGTCTTTCTGTTAATTATAATCTTTAGAAACTGAAAGATGCATTCATATTGAAAACAGTAGAAGGTGTAGACGTGGCTAATGTGAAATAATACTAAATGTCATCAAGATGTTATTTTGATTAGCAAATATTATAACATTTCTATTGCTGATTTTTGGGCAAATATGTTATGGAGTATCTGTGTCACAAATGTTCACGGATACGTTCCACTTGTCATCAGCGCTTCCCGGTCCTTTCCTCATTTATGACTTATTAGCGGGTGTTTTACTAGATTAACATGTAGGGTACCACTAGTAGAGCAGGAACTGCTTACCCTTCCGGAGCACCCGAGTTCACCCCCATGTGTAGATCGTTGTTTTGTTTGTCCTTTGATTTACGGATTCTAGTTACCCCTTTGGTGTCTTCAAACTATTCCTATGTCCAGTACATTTATTTAAATTTGGTAAAAGATTTTCCAACTCCTTAAGGTTAATCAGAACCAATTACCTAATATAACCAGGTTAAGTAAACCTGGTATTTACACTGAGTAGAGCAAAGACTATACAAAGTTCATGATTTTGAGAGATAGCATCACATAGATATTGTGTTAGTGGTTATGTTCGCGATGAACTTATTTTCGATGATTTTGTTTTCGCTATCTTAGCGAGTACAGCATTCCCTGAAAATAAAAATCTGTGGAAATGCGCTCATTTAAAATGTTGATTTTCAAACGTTAATACAGTAACGAATAACATTGACCCCTTCGTTCTCATCCACCCAGTAGCAATTAAATGCATGAATTTACGAATATCAGCTACGATACTGGCTCCGACGTCACCCAGTATAAAAAAGGTCTTAACAAGACGGCACCATGGACACGGTGTCGTCGGGAACGGCAGGTGTCCCTTTTCACAAGACACGATAAACAACTCGGTTATTCGATATTCAGATCATCACACTAATGACAACATTTCAAATTTACATATGACTCTTTGTTCTGTTCAGTTACATGATATTTTGGATTTTAATGACACTGAACAACATTGTCTCATTTTTAAATGTAGAACTAAGAACTGCAACACCTGCAATATTTTGATTACAGATACTAATTTCACAAGCAACTTAATTAAAACAAAATACTTTACAAGGAGTTACTATGATATGAATTGAAAATCAGCCAATGTGGTCTACGGATTAGAGTGTAACATTTGCGGATTGGTATATGTTGGTGAAATTAAAGGTAAACTACACAAACGGATATGCCGTCATCGATCCGGTATCATTCACAATGTTAATGATATTGTTTACTAGCATTTTAATCAACCTCATCATTCGATCCTTTCAATGCGAGTTCGTATCATTGAAAACATATACCATAGGACTAACAATCCAAACGTAGCAACACCTCTCCGTAGACAAAACGAAGACTACTGGATACAAGAATTAGGGACTGTAACACCCTATGGTTGTAATGACAAAATTGATGGAATAGGCATCCTATCTAGCCATACCTGTAGATCGGTGAATGTGATAGATAAGTTCTACTCCGCTCCTCGGCGTAAACGGAGCCATGGTCATCGTCATTATACATCTCCTATATTTCATGATGTTTCATTAATGACCTTCTACCATTTGTGCAGAAACCGTTGAGTATACATCACATTCGCACGAAACTATTTTCACTAACACTTTTAAAACTACATGCCTTGTGCAACTCATGTTTGGTAAACAATGTTACAAATCCGAATTCAAATGAATACAAACTTACAGCAATCGTCTTGGATATTGCCAGTCACAGACTTTTCAAACATTTTGGTATTAAGAAAAATGAAATAGACAAACGTTCCTTTCTGAAACTATCGTTTGCCAACAAAGGTCTTGATGGCATTAACTTAGGCAATATCCTTCATCACAAATTCGTCAAATCTAAAATTCAACCATATTTTAAGGATCAAGCTGTACCTATAATTTCGTACGTTTATACCAGACCAATAGCGTCAAAAAATTTAATTACAAACATATGTTGCGTGATCTTAATATTGACGATTTCAAATCTAAGCCTCCTGATTGCATATGTGCAAGTTCCTCATTTATATATAATCCGACTGGTCATGTTATAACTGGTGACCTTAACATTACCAACAACACATCTCTACGAGAAGTGTTCGCCAAAGGGCCTAAATATCGTGAGCCTAAATCCATAAACTGGAACACACAACTTTAAAATACTGATGGATTCTGTCGAGGATTATGCCAGACAATGGGAAAAACCTGAAAAGGAGGACTTATATACTCTTTCCGAATGGGTGAAGAGTGTGAAGTCGCTAATACAGATTAGAATTTAAAAAACTGAGTGGGTCTATGAGCACTCGTTCTACATCAATCTTTAAAGACCCAAATATTGCTAAACACCTGTCTCTCCTTCATGACAAATATGTTATTGCCTCCGCCGACAAAACCCCTAACAATATTGTTTTTGTGTGTAAATCACATTACATAGACTGCTTGATAAATGTTTTATGTTCCTTTGGAATTTCAACCAAAGATGAAGAACTGGGTCTACCATCACTCTACTGGATTCCTAAATTACACAAGTGTCCTTTCAAACAGCGCTGTATTGCTGAGTCTGTCAAATGCTCTACGAAACCTCTTTCCAAATTATTAATATGTATTCTATCGGCAGTCAAAACCGAGCTTCAGAGCTACTGTGACAATAGCTACTCGAGAGGTGGTGTGAATCAGATGTAGATTCTGAAGAACTTGAAAGATATGTTAGATTACATACAATCTAGGTCCCTCTCCTCCTGCAATAGCATTAAAACATTTGACTTCTCTATCCTTTACACTACTATTCCTCACTCTAAGCTGAAGTACAAATTAAGGGAGTTGGTTCAACCGTGTTTCATAAAAACGAATGGCCTACATAGATACACATATTTTTGTGCTAGGTAGAGATATATCTTATTTTGTAAAACACCACTCTGATTCTACCAAAAAAGTTCTCTTTTCTATCAACATTATATGTCAAATTGAAAACCAGGCGAACGGCTACAGGCGCCTGTGAGCTTCTATTGTATATCATGTAAATATTTAGACATGCTTTGTAATAGCGCTTTCAAATAGCGTTATAGTGCTGGGCTTAGGAAATGTTCCATGAAACCTCTTTCTAAATTATTAACATGTATTCTATCAGCGGTCAAAACCGGGCTTCAGAGTTAGTGTGACACTATCTACTCGAGGGGTGGTGTGAATCAGATGGGGATTCTGAAGAACTCTAAGCATCTGTTAGATTACATACAATATATGTCCCTCTCCTCCTGCAATAACATTAAAACATTTGACTTCTCTACCCTCTGCACAACAATTCCTCACTCTAAGCTGAAGCACATATTAGGGGAGTTGGTCCAACTGTGTTTCATAAAAAATACCTTTTTCTAAGAAGGCACAGATCTTATTTTGCAAAGAAAAACACCCTAATTCTTCCAAAATGTTCTCTGAAACTGATATCATCAACATGCTCGAGTTTTTGATTGACAACATATTTGTTATGTTTGGTGTACGTGTTTTTCAACAGACAGTCGGCATACCTTTGGGTACAAACTATGCTCCTCTTCTCGCCGACCTGTTCCTTTATTCGTATGAGGCAGACGTCATACAGGGGCTTCTCAAGAAAAAACGAAAAGAAGCTAGCCCGATCCTTTAATTTCACGTTCCGCTATATAAATGATGTCCTTTCACTAACTAATTCTATGTTTGGTGACTTTGTTGATCGCGTCTATCCCATTGAACTTGAAATAAAGGATACCACAGATACAGATAGGTCTGCTTCATACCTTGACCTACACCTCGAAATCGACAGTGACGGTCGGTTAAGAACGAAACTTACGACAAAAGAGATGATTTCAATTTTCCCAGCGTGAACTTTCCATCTATGTGTAGCAACTTTCCTGCCGCGCCTGCACATGGAGTATATATCTCTAAGATGATACGATATTCCAGAGCTTGTGGTTCCTATCAGGATTTCCTTGATAGAAGGTTGCTGCTAAGAAGGAATCTAATGAACCAAGGGTTCCTTTTGGTAATGTTGAAGTCATCACTTCGAAAATTTTAAAGTCGCAACCATGACTTGGTTGACCGTTATGGAATAACTGTGTCACAAATTACCACGAATATGTTCCACTTGTCGTAAACACTTCTCGGTCCTTTCCTCATTCACGATTTACTACCGGGTTTGTAACTAGATTAACACGACGGGTGCCACTAGTGGAAGATACTTTATATTGGGGTGTTCCGTGAAAATAGTTCTAAACATATTTTCTGCCGTTTCCATTTGATGAGATGGGGTCAGATATTTGCAACCCACACAGTCCGTTGTCAAATCCGCTTAGTCAGAAAAGGCTGGGAAAAAATATCCTGTGTAGGCGCCGTGTGAATACCATTAAACAATTACTGTTGGATGTATGATTATAACATTACCAGGAAAAGGCACTTTACACTATTTAACAACATGATCAATCTACTAATATATAGTGGAATTTCTGCGGTTTGGGACTAAAGAGAAGACATATATATTTTGCGGATGTTTTGTTTCTGTTGTTTGAAAATCTCGCCGTCAATTTATTTTTTGTTTTGAAAACATTATGAATACATTTAAAATGACGATTGTGTGTGCGTGTCTTCAAATGGGTAAGTGTACACAAAATATTATAATTAGTGCAAAACCCAATCTATTAAATTAAGCTTAAGTGTTTATTGTATTATTTGTTGGCGATACACTAACGTTTGTTTTCTTTTGACCATTGTGTTGTTTCTCCTTCTTCGATATACGGATTCTCATTACCTCCCTTTGGAATAGTCAAACTCTTCTTAGTGTATCGCTCTGATAAAAACGGAGTCCGTCGTGGACGTGATCGTATGGTAGTTGGATTTACAACCACCTATACAATTAGTACATATCACCACTAACTTCGTGAGTTCGAATTCCGTTCAGTCGAGATGTACTCGATGCAACATTATTTGACAAATTTGTCAGTGGCTTGCGGAAGGTAGGTGGTTTTCTGCGGGTACTCCTGTTTCCTCCACCAATAAAACTGACCGCCACGATGTAATTGAAAGATTGTTGAAATTGTTCCTCTTCTCAATAACTCATTCTTTTATTCCTGTGATGCAGATGTCACGCATGATCTTCTGAAGAGGAATGAACGTAGACTAGTCCGATCCATTACTTTCACGTTATTTCACTTCTTTGTCTGTATAAAAATTTACAGTGAGGGGTGATTAAGAACAAAAGTTTACAAAAGATATGTTTTCAATTTTCCCATTTAGATCTTTCCATTTATATGTAGCAACATTTCGATGGAACCTGCATATGGAGTATACATATCTCAGTTGGTACGGTATTCCAGAGCTTGTGGCTTCTATTGAATCTTCTTTTATAGAGGGTTGATGCTAGCGAGGAAGCTACTTAACACATGGTTCCTAGTGGTTACGTTGAAATCAAGATTTAGGGTGATTAGTTCCAGGAAAAGGCACCCACAATATAAGTATATATATTAATACACTTTGTATTCAATTCGCATCTGTCGTCATTATATACATAGACGTTTCATATTCCATTCGTAAATAAGCGTTAGAGAATAACGAAGGGGCAATCAAAATGGACAATACAGAGAAACTGGAAACATAGGGTCACTTTTGTGCATAGGGTACACACTATGCAAATAATGATAATGCTTTCAGACATTAGTGCTAGTATTTGGATAAATAACACCGTCATTGTGTCTTGTTATGTCTTTTTTATTTTTAAAATAATGTTAACCCTTACGTAGTGTCTGTATCTACATTTAATATGCAGTACCGGAGTATATTCTATATTCTTCCTGCAGGGAAATGTTTGAACAACGAATGACTAATATTTGAGAAATTACCCATAAATGGATACGAGAAACTTAAGCTTTATCATCGCTTTTTATATCATATGATGGCGTCTGATGTTTTTGTTCTGTTGTTTTATTTTACCTTTATGCTTATTTGTACTGTTACATTTTCTGTCATCATTTTCGTCAATTTACTCGAATTTCTATTCGTTCGCCTTTTGACTTTTCGGCGATTCACTCTGAGAACTCAGCCTGCTTCCATCAGTGTAGTTCATAAGATATAGATGGAATATTTGTTAAAAAATGTAGCGAAAAGAACATATTCCTCCATAATACTAGTAGCTTGCTGTGTTGAGTTGTTTCATTTTGAGGTATAATTAGTATATTTAATCTGAATATGAAATGATAGATACCACAAATATCAGCCTACTCAGGCAGAATATGAAGTTTGTTGGCGAGTGAGCTAAGCGAACGAGTCACAAGTATCATATTCTGTAGGGGCCCGGGTGGCTCAATGAGTTAGGTCGTTGACAGTAAGAAACGCATACCCGAGTTTAAAAAAAAACGTAGATATCAAATTTAGTGCACATGACTAGTTGCTGGAATAACTTTCATCACATACGCTCAAAATCGAACGATTGGAAAGCAAAATCACTATTGGAAAATAAAATGATAATACCACCATAGAATTTGTTCTTCTTTAGCAATTTTCAATGTTTCTTCTGGTCCTAAAATACCAATTATATGTAAATTAAATTCAACACCCATATCTTATGACTTTATAGTTTTAAATCACGCTTCCGTATTGTAGCGGTTTAATGGAGTATAAAATTCTAAACAATAACAAAATATGGATCGGTATATACGGCTGAAAAATTTAAACTTCCAACACTAACAAACGTGTTCATATCCAGTCATTAAAGTCATATTGTGTTCTTGTGTACCTGGGATTTTAATTAATGTAAAATTGATGATATCTAGGTTTTTTAATCGTTTCCATTCCTGTCCTCTTTATGAGGCATCATATTATCGCAAAAATGAAATAGGAAAATAACGGTTTTTGATTAATGAAACATTTATGATTAAAAAAACGAATATGATAAGTAAGTAATACATAGTATATAATATGGTCCATTCAATTTCTAGGTTTTTTTTGGTAGTTTCTTTACCTGTCACCCCCTTTTAAAAGGCATTATATTATCTCAAAAAGGAAGGAGGAAATTAAAAGAAATAACGGTGCAATATTATGAGCTTCCAAGCAAATAAGTAATCGATGGCAGTTTTCGTTCTCAAAAGGCGGAAAGTGGTTGGATAAGCTGTTTAATGTGAAATATTTACCTTTCTTTCCTCATTTTAAAGCTATTTACCAATTTCCAAAGCATATAATTGTTTTGGTCAAAATCGTAGCTAATGTCTCTTTAATAATAATACACGGTACATTACATGCATATTACGGTGGTGAGTTTAATTTGTTAACTACTCAAAGAAAGCAATTAACCTATAACATAGCGTTGTATCAAATTATTATCATGCATGAACGGTGACCACATGGGGGAGCATAAGTCATAAAGGCGCAGAGGTTCGTCTTACTACCGAACGAAAAGGGAGGACCATTTATTGTCATATGCGAAATTGTCATTTTAGCTTAGTTTCTTCGTCCTCCGCCTATAAAGCTGACCGCCACCGTATAACTGAAACTCCTTATATTGATCCTTATCCGAAAGAACTTGTATTAATCATTATCAGAAAGACCTTATATTAATCATTATTCGAAAGAACTTATAGTAATTCGTATCCGTAAGAATGTACAAATGTATATTAATCCTTATCCGAAAGAACTTGTATTAATCATTATCTGAAAGAACTTATATTAATCATTATTCGAAAGAACTTATAGTAATCCGTATTCGAAAGAACTTATATTGATCCTTATCCGTCAGAACTTGCCTTAATCCTTATCCAAAAGAACATACCGAATATTAATCCGTATGCGAAAGAACTTATATTATTAGATAGTGTCTATACTGATTGGCTGACGTCCCTAGTAATGTTCTTTGATTGGTCGATGACCCGTTGGTACAAAGCCCATGCTACCGGCTGGTAGTTGCGTAACATCACTGGGAGGTCTTTGCGTTTCTATGCATGATGTAAAGATCGTGTAAAACGTAAACAATTTCAAAGCGCTGTGCAGTCAACATGGAGAACGGAGGACGTATTTCTTGAAAAAACAAATCAAGCCTCTCAATAAATGCAGAAAAAACAAACAATGCATTCTCGATCCTATTACTAGTGACGTCATGAATACTGTAACGCCATCCACATGACAATACGCGCCAAATACAAGAAATTAAATTACAACAAAATAAGACTGAAAAACGTTAAAAATTAGTTAACTCTAGGGTGATACCAAAGGTATCTCCCTCCACTTTGTTAAAACGCACCCACATTTTCACCTGAACTATGGCATTTTAGTACAAAAAAGTTACGATTACGTTACAAAAAAACCGAGAAAATCCATTGAAAATCCGTTTTTGTTTTCAAACCGCGGATAAATTCGGTATCTATGTGTCTACCCGTGGGCATTGAGATTGTACCACCCTTCAATACCACTGTAAAACCTTCGGCTTCGCCTCAGGATCTACAGAAGTGTTTCAGCGTGGTACAATCTCAATGTCCACGGTTAGATACGTAGACTACTTATTATTATACTTTACTATAGAAACTAGATGGAACATGATAACAGTATTTTCTATACGTGAAAAGAAATAACCCCCTTTTCCCGTTGCAATGTGCACGTAGGAAAAATATCGGGTATCTGCGCGTGGGACGAAATAACCCATAAAAGTTTGGCGCGCTGTTGAACGTCGAAAAATATCTAATTATTTCCATTCCATTGTTGTCATCTGGAATCATGGCTGCTGCCAGTCGATTTGGGAGTAGCTCAGATACAATGTATAGACATTGAGGCAATTTTGGCAGATAAGGACTCTAAAAGCACAAAAAGATTCCTAGTGTTGTTCAGTATAATAATACAATTATATCTTTCATGATCATGTAATATCCAAAATAATTAAATCTCGAAAGGGTTATTTCCCTCGATCCTACGGACCTCAGGGAAATAACACTTTTCTCGATTTAATAATTTTGGATATTACATTATCATGAAAGCCATACTTGTATAGTAATACTACAATGACAGTAACAAACGCATTACTGAGTTTAATAAAACCGTAGATATCAAATTTAGTGCACATGACTAATTGCTGGAATAACTTTCATCACATACGCTCAAAATCGAACGATTGGAAAGCAAAATCACTATTGGAAAATAAAATGATAATAATACTAAAAAATTTGTTTTTCTTTAGCAATTTTCAATGTTTCTGGTCATAAAATACCAATTATATGTCAATTAAAGTCAACACCCATATCTTATGACTCTAGAGTTTTATATCACGCTTCAGTATTGTAGCGGCTTAATGGAGTATAACATTCTAAACAATAACTAAATATGGATCGGTATATAAGGCAAACAAATTTAAACTTCCAACATTAACAATCGTGTTCATGTCTAGTCATTAAGTCATATTGTGTTCTTGTGTACCTGGGGTTTTAATTAATGTAAAATTTATGATTAAAAAGTAAATAATAAATAGTACATGTAAATATAATATGTTCCATTCAATTGTTTAAAGATTTGTTGGTAGTTTCTTCATCTGTCCCCCTTAAAAGGCATCATATTATCTCAAAAAGGAAGGAGGAAAATTAATGCAAAATTTATGATTAAAAAGACGACTATAGTAAGTAACATAGTATATAATAGGTTCCATTCAATATCTAGGTTTTTCAATCGTTTCCATTTCTGTCCTCTTTATGAGGCATCATATTATCGCAAAAACGAAGTGGGAAATAACGGTTTTTGATTAATTGAAAAATTTATGATTAAAAAGACGAATATGATAAGTAAATATTACATAGTATATAATATGTTCCATTCAATTTCTGTGTTTTTTTGGTAGTTTCTTTTTCTGTCCCCCCTTAAAAGGAATTATATTATCTCAAAAAGGAAAGAGGAAAATAAAAGAAATAACAGTGTAATATAACATAAGTGCAATCATATGCGCTAAATGAAATATAAACATTTATATATATTCTGTAGTTTTGCATTTGTTGAAAATATGTATTTATGTAAAGTAATAACCATTTAACTTTTAGGGGAAAAAAGGAAGGAGATTATTTTTATTTTTTTTTAGGGAGACGGGGAGTGAAATGAGTGTTCTGTCGACGTATTTTAAAGAAAACTATAAACTGACATGAAAGATGCCAAACATTCTTTTTTTTTTTAAATCATACACTGTGTTTTGCTATTCGAAATTTTGGAACAATAAGAAAGTTAAAAATGATCGAACCCTAAATGCATGCGATGACTTCTACTAAATGTGTCTGTAATTCGTATCGATTGAATAGAATTATTCATGTTTTAATACAATGCACTTCCTTAAAGAGGCATTATCGGCTAAATCGAAAATTTTTGTTACCCATAAAAACTATCAGATGTGATTGATACTTTAATAAAACGTGTTTCTGTAACTTATAAATGTTATGAAATGTACGCGCATCGGGGAAAATGTGCAACTGTTCGTGTTTTGAGATCGATCAAGAAATGGACGTCATCTTATTAATTATCGATATTGTTTACGGAGTTTGTCGAATCGTCATTAAATCAGTAAAACAATGCACTTATGTCTTAATTGTTTTGTGAATCTGCTTTTAGTCGGTGTTAATTACGGACAAAGAACCAAGCAAGTTGTCAGTTAATAAGCGACAAAATACAAAGTGTTCGTTTTTACCTGTCACTATTAAGGTCAATTGCATACGGAAAAAGCGAGGTCAAATTATTTGCTTGCAAACAAATAAATAATCGATGGCAGTTTTCGTTCTCAAAAGGCGGAAAGTGGTTCGAAAAGCTGTTTAATATGAAATCTTTACTTTTCTTTCATCATTTTAAAGCTATTTACCAATTTCCAAAGCATATAATTGTTTTGGTCAAAATCGTAGCTAATGCCCCTTTAATAATAATACACGGTAAATTACATGCATATTACGATGGTGAGTTTAATTTGTTAAATATTCTAAGAAAGCAATTAACCTATCACATAGCCTTGTATCAAATTATTATCATGCATGAACGATGACCACATGGGGGAGCATAAGTCATAAAGGCGCAGAGGTTCGTCTTACTACCGAAGAAAATGGAGGCCCTTTATTGTCATATGAGAAATTGTCATTTTAGCTTTGTTTCTTCGTCCTCCGCCTATAAAGCTGGCCACCACGATATAACTGAAAAAAACTTATATTGATTCTTATCCGAAAGAACTTATGTTAATCCTTATCCGAAAGAACTTGTATTACTCATTATCTGAAAGAATTTATATTAATCATTATTCGAAAGAACTTATAGTAATCCGTATCCGTAAGAACGTACAAATGTATATTAATCCTTATCCGAAAGAACTTGTATTAATCATTATCTGAAAGAACTTATATTAATCATTATTCGAAAGAATTTATTGTAATCCGTATTCGAAAGAACTTATGTTGATCCTTATCCGTCAGAACTTGTCTTAATCCTTATCCAAAAGAACATACCGGAATATTAATCCGCATCCGAAAGACTTCAGATAATGTCTATTCTGATTGGCTGACGTCCCTAGTAATGTTCTTTGAAAAAACGATTTATCCCCAGCTTGATACAAATTTCGGCTTTTGATTGGTCGATGATCCGTTGGTACAAAGCCCATGCTACCGGATGGTAGCTACGTAACGTCACTGGGAGGTCATTACGTTGCTATACATGATGTAAAGATGGTGTAAAACGTAAACAATCTCAAAGCGCTTTGCATTCAACATTGAGAACGGAGGACGTAGTTCTTGAAAAACAAATCAAGCGTCTCAATAAATGCAGAAAAAAACAAAAAATGCATTCTTGGTCCTATTACTAGTGACGTCATGAATACTGTAACGTCATCCACACGACATTACGCGCGCCAAATAAAAGAAATTAAATTACAACAAAACTAGACTGAAAAACGTTAAAATTAGTTAACTGTAGTGTGATACCAAAACTATCTCCCTCCACTTTGTCAAAATGCACCCAAATTTTCACCTGAGCTATGGCATTTTAGTCCGCAAGTACAAAAAACGTTACGATTACGTTACAAAAAGAACGAGAAAACCCATTAAAAATCCGTTTTTGTTTCAAAACGAGGATAAATTCGTCATCTATTTGTCTACACTTGGGCATTGATATTGTACCACCCTTCAACACCACTGTTCAACCTTCGGATTCGCCCCAGGCTCTACAGAAGTGTTTCAGGATGGTACAATCTCAATGCCCACAGGTAGACACGTAGACAACTTATTACTATACTTTACTATAGAAACTAGATGGAAAATAATAACAGTATTTTCTATTCGTGAAAAGAAATAACCCCCTTTTCCCGTTGCAATGTGCACGTAGGAAAAATATCGGTTAGGGTATCTGCGCGTGGGACGAAATAACCCCTAAAATTTGGCGCGCTCTTGCACGTCGATACAATATCTAATTATTTCCATTATATTGTTGTCATCTGGAATCATGGCGGCTACTAGTCGATTTGGGAGCAGCTCAGATATAGATATTGAAGCAATTTTGGCAGATAAAGACTCTAAAAGCACAAAAAAGATTCCTAGTGTTGTTCAGTATAATAATTCAATTATGTTTTTCATGATAATGTAATATCCAAAATAATTAAATCTCGAAAGAATTTTTTCTCTCGGTCCTATGGACCTCGAAGAAACAACACTTTTCTCGATTTAATAATTTTGGATATTACATTATCATGAAAGTCTTGTATAGTAATACTACACTGACAGTAAGAAACGCATTCCTCAGTTTAAAAAAAACGTAGATATCAAATTTAGTTCACGTGACTAATTGCTGGAATAACTTTCATCACATACGCTCAAAATCGAACGATTGGAAAGCAAAATCACTATTGGAAAATAAAATGATAATAGTACTATAATGTTTGTTTTTCGTTTGCAATTTTCAATGTTTCTGGTCCTAAAATACTAATTATATGTAAATTCGACTCACACCCATATCTTATGATTGTAGGGTTTTAACATCACGTTTTCCTTATTGTAGCGGCTTAATGGAGTATAAAATTCTAAACAATAACTAAACATAGATCAGTATATAAGGCAGACAAATTTAAACTTCCAACACTAACTATCGTGTTCATGGCCAGTCATTAAGTCATATTGTGTTCATGTCTACCTGGTATTTTAATTAATGTAAAATTTATGATTAAAAAGTAAATAATAGATATTACATGTATATATAATATGTTCCATTAGAGATTTTTTAGTAGTTTCTTCATCTGTCCCCCTTAAAAGGCATCATATTATCTCAAAAGGGAAGGAGGAAATTTAATGCAAAATTTATGATTAAAAAGACCACAATAGTAAGTAATATAGTATATAATAGGTTCCATTCAATATCAAGGTTTTTTTTTGTTTTTTTTTCTTCCAATTAAAATCTTTATTCGAAATCTTTACATTTGTTAGTGAGAGAAATATAAAATACCAATACCTTATCCTGGCCTCGTAGCATGTAGCATGTACATAAATGGTGTTAGTCGTTTTAGTACAATACCATTAAGATCGATCAATATATTCAATACGGATTTTTAGAGCTATTTCATGCTATTTCATGCTTGTTTCTAATTTCAAAATTTATGTTTAATAAGACGACTATAGTAAGTAATATAGTATATAATAGGTTCCATTCAATATATAGGTGTTTTAATCGTGTCCATTTCTGTCCCCTTTATGTAGCATCATATTATCGCAAAAAGGAAGGGGAAAATAACGGTTTTTGATTAATGAAAAATTTATGATTAAAAAGACGAATATGATAAGTAAGCAATACATAGTATATAATATGTTCCACTATGTATTTATGTAAAGTAATAACCATTTAGCTTTTAGGGGAAAAAGGGGGGAGTATTTGTATTTTGTGGGGGTGATGAGTGATCCTCGACGTATTTTAAAGAAAACTATAAACTGACATGAAAGATGCCAAAAATACTTTCTTTTAAATCGTACCCTGCGTTTTAATACAATGCACTTGTTTAATAATAATACCCATTACATTAGATGTATATTACGGTAGTGAGTTTAATTTGTTAAATACCCTAAGAAAATCATTGACCTATCACATAAAGTTGTATGAAATTATTATCATGAATGAATGATGACCGCATGGAGGAGCATAGGTCATAAAGGCACTGAGGTTCGTCTTACTACCGAACGGAAAGGGAGACCTCCTTTATTGTCATATGAGAAATTTTCATTTTAGCTTAGTTTCTTCGACCTCCGCCAATAAAGATGACCGTCACGATATAACTGAAAGAACTTATATTAATCCTTATCCGAAAGAACTTATGTTAATCCTTATCCGAAAGAACTTGTATTACTCATTATCTGAAAGAATTTATATTAATCATTATTCGAAAGAACTTATAGCAATTCGTATCCGTAAGAACGTATATTAATCCTTATCCGAAAGAACTTATATGAATCATTATCTGAAAGAACTTATATTAATCCTTATCCGAAAGAACTTATGTTAATCCTTATCCGAAAGAACTTGTATTACTCATTATCTGAGAGAATTGATATTAATCATTATTCGAAAGAACTTATAGCAATCCGTATCCGTAAGAACGTATATTAATCCTTATCCGAAAGAACTTATATTAATCATTATCTGAAAGAACGTATATTAATTATTATTCAAAAGAACTTATAGTAATCCGTATTTGAAAGAACGTATATTAATCCTTATCCGTAAGAACTTGTCTTAATCCCTATCCGAAAGAACACACCGGTATATCAATCCGTATCCGAAAGAACTTATATTATTACATGACTTCAGATAATGTCTATTCTGATTGGTTGACATCTCTAGTCATGTTCTTTGATAAAACGATTTATCCACGACTTGATAAAAATGTCGGCTTTTTATTGGTCGATGACCCGTTGGTACAAAACCCATGCTACCGACTGGTAGCTACGTAACGTCACTGTGGGTCTTTACGTTGCTATACATGATGTAAAGAATCTGTAAAAGGTAAACAATCTCAAAGTGCTTCGCATTCAAAATGGAGAACGCAGGACGTATTTCTTGAAAAACAAATCAAGCGTCTCAATGAATGCAGAAAAAACAAACAATGCATCAAATTATGTTATTATGCTTCACGATCTTTTTTCCTTTATAAAAACATGACAGTAATTTTGCTATCGCATCCTAAAATCAAATGTATGACTATTACCCGATAGTGCCGGTCAAAAATTTTAAGACTATTCCCCTCTGTGGTAATTTCAGCCATCATATTTCGAGGACTTTTCAAAATCATTCATCTCATTGGCTTAAATTAAATAACGTCATGGAAGTCCACGGACTTTTTCATTACGCGAGCTAAACTACCGTGACGGTTTGAATTAAATGACATCATAAAAAACTGCTTTAACCCTTTGAACGCCAAGACGTTGATTATTTTCAACGTTACGTTGCCATATTTTCCAGAACAACGATAAAACGTCACGTAACGTTGCGTGTTTTCATGACGTCTCTATTGGAGTATACATTTATTGTATCAATTGCGAATTGTGTTTTTGCATTAAGAACTCTTTTATCAAGGTTGGTCAAAAACGACAAAAATGTCGCTTTGGCGCTGAAGGGTTAAGGAATTTGTATATAATGGAATGACCATATCAGCCTCTATTGGAGGACAAAGTCAATATCCATGCAAAAAAAAAAGAACGAACTAAATACAAAATTTTTATTTTTTTATTATTAATTTCTTCTTCAAATGCACACACATGAAAATGTAGTAATTTTGAAAAGCACTAATAAAGTAGATTAGAAATCCATCAGAAAAGGACGTACAATTTAAAGAATTTTGAATTGCACATTTGTTCAGTATAATAACACACTTATAGACTTGATATTCGGGTAATATCACTTGTGTTGTCCCCTCTGTACCAAATATTGTCCTGGGTGTTGGCTCGGACAATAGTCGGCACCTTGGGGACATTACAAGTTCTATTATCCTCATACCCAGTTAATAAGTGTATATTGACAGATTTAAAGGTACTACGGTATTGATGGTCATGCTTAAAATGTAGTGTAACATTTTGTTGATTCGCTCTACATGAAACTTTGATTTTGTTATCATCTTGTGTCTTTATAGAGGACGTAATCTTCATTACGGTAGACCACCCCAGTAGACCACATTCTGGTGCACTATTTCTCGTGTCGGTCTCGCGATCCTCTTCTTCTTATTATATGAAACTGTTATTAAAGTCCTCTGGGTCATATTTTATAAATTGGCATTAAACACTACATGTGGTTTTTTGTGTGTACATTTTAATGGTAACAAGAAAGGTTTATCCATACTGCAATGATTAAATTTAGATCGTTTCAGAGGAGCCTTTGGAACGTTATATTAACCTCACGTGACGCTAAAATTGACAGTAGGGGCTTTCCGATTTTAGAGTCACGTGAGGTTAATATAACGTTCCAAATGCTCCTCTGGAACGATCAAAATTAATCTTTGCGGAAATGTAGTGTTTAATGCCAATTTATAAAACATGATCCAGAGGACATTAATAACAGTTTCATATAATAAAACAATTACTGACTTTCACTTCGATTAATATAAGGATCTATCGTTCCAAGATATTATACAATTAATTACTTTTAATGAGGTGGATACAATGATTTATTAACCCAAGAATATTATATTTACCGAGACCCCTTAGGTAAATATATTATTCTAGGGTTAATAAATCCTGGTATCCATCGAATTGAAAGTCATTAATTGTTTTATTATATGACACATTTTATATGTTTCTTTCACTCTTAAAATAAGCTTTTATCACGACGTTTTCTTTGGTTTAGCTTGGTGGAAGACGTCACGCGAGTTGAATATAACATTTTATCAAAGAACGTTACTAGGGACGTCAGCCAATCAGAAAAGACATTATCTGAAGTCATATAATAAATGATATTTACCTCGGCTTAAGTATCAAGATTTGTAAGATTTCAAGATTTATTAGCAACCTCAGACACACACAGGTGTACAAGAGGACAATATACATGTACAATACATTCAAATGGCAAGACAGGACATAATACATATATCTAAATACACACATAATATGGCAAGACATAATAATAACGTAAATAAATACACACATAATATCACAAATATTTCATAACTTTCTTTAAGAAAATAGCTAGTTTTTTATGTACTTGTATATTACAAATAGACAATAAACCACCAAATTTATTCATATTAGGATTAGTTTTGTAATAATTCGGTATACATTTTGATCTCAATTCTGATACAACTGAATGAACACATATAAATAATAAATGATATTCATCCCCCTCCCCATTTCCACATAAAGGGCATAATCGTTGTTCCCTTAATATTCCAGCCCATCTACCCGTTTCTATGGCAAGTTTCAAGTTTGAACATCTCAATTTTGTAATAAAATATATCTCCGATGGAAAACGTCGTAATAAAGAACGTTCTAGACAAAATTCCTTTTTGAATATTGAATGAAAGTCCCCTCTTGACGTATTATGAATCTGTGAAACCCTATGTTGATAAAATTGATCTGTAAGCCTTTGTTTAACCGTTAACTTCAACCAATATATATCAACATTTTGTTGTTCAGTCCATAAATAGCTCAATCCAGTCTCATCAAATATAGATTTCAAATAACTAATCCATTTAAATTTGGTTGGATTGATTCCGTGTAATTTTAACATTAATCTAAGCATAATATTATACATTTTGTTCTCTTTCTGTAACGTTTTACCCCAAAATGTAACCATTCTTAGCTTTATTGAAATGTCCAGTGGGACCTCCCCAACTCTCCATAAGCCATGAAATTAGGCGTACTATTTCTAACTTTTAATAATTTTTTACAAAATTGCAAATGCATTTTTTCAATATTATATTTCTTTTCAAAACCCCATACTTCTGAAGAGTATAATAATATAGGTACTATCAATGTATCAATGTAACTAAAGATCTACGGGAAGCGTGATATTTTATATTTGTCCGTACATAGCAAAAAGAGCCTTTTGTGCTTGGTCGACTATTTTTTTCCTAGCTGAACAAAAATTTCCATTATAATTAAAAATAGTTCCTAAGTATGTATATGAATTTACAATTTCGATGGATTTACCAGAAATATGAAAAATCATGTTTTGTTTTACTTTTCGTTTACTAAGCACAATTATTTTAGTTTTTTCTACATTGACTTCTAACTTCCACACCTGGCAATAGTGTTCAAAAACATTTAGTTCATTTTGCATACCCTCTTTTGTTTCTGACATAATAATAGTGTCCTCAGCATAAAGCATTACAAACAATTTTATATATTCACCTAGTACTTCATTACAAGTAGATGTAATACATTCTAAATTTTAAATATTATTTTGTTCAAAGAATTCTTCCAAGTCATTTAAGAAGACAGCAAAAAGGAAAGGGAATACATTTTCTCCCTGACGAACACCAATATTACAATTAAATAAACTTGACTTTTTCCCTTCATGTTTAATACATGACTCAATATTTTTGTACATGTTATATATAACATTGAAAATTTTACCAATTATATTAGATTTTTGTAGTTCCTGCCATAGCCCCACTCTCCAAAGTGTGTCGAAAGCTCGCTTAAAATCAACAAATGTACAAAATAATGTGTTTCCCTGTGAAAAATATATAGAAAGAATGGAATGAAGAACAAAAATGTTATCCACAGTCGAGTAGCCTTTTCTAAAACCAGATAATAAATCTATTCCATCCGAAAAAGAAGTCAATCTTTCATTTAATATAGATGAAAAAGTTTTTCCTAAACAAGAGTTTAAAGTTATCCCTCTATAATTACAAGGATCAGCAACCGATCCTTTATTTTTATATATAGGCACTATAATACCAAGTGACCATAATTCAGGAACTACACATGTATCAAACACTAAATTAAACACTTTAAGATACAATGGCATAAGTTCATGCGCAGTATTTTCAATGTGTTCATTAAAAATATCACCAATACCACTTGATTTATTATTTTTCAGGTTTCTTATACTCTTTAAAATTTCATTTTCTGTAATAGGGCTATTAAGTAACTGATATAATTCGTTTGGTAAATTATTAAAAACAAAAGCATTATCATCAGTAGCATCATCAGCAACATTAATAGTCTGATTCATTTCTTTAAAGTATTCGTACAGTGAATCTATAGAAACGTCAATTTTCCTATTCTTTTAATTATCATATATCTTGGAACGATAATCCTTATATTAACCTCAACAAAAGTCAATAATTGTATATTATTATATGACTATAAATATTTCTTTTATCTGATTGGCTAAAATAATGGAGTTATTTTTTCTTTAAAGAACTTTATGAATACTGTTCAAGCCTTCAATTTCCACAAAGATTAATTCTGATCGTTCCAGAGGAGCCTTTGGAACGTTATGTTAACCTCATGTAACTCTAAAATCGGGAAACCCCTACTTTTAATCTTAGTGTCACGTGAGGTTAATATAACGTTCCAAAGGCTGCCCTGGAACGATCTAAGTTAATATGTGCAGTATGCCTAAATATTTCTTGTTACCATTACAATTTACAAAAAACTCATGTAGTGTTTAATGCCAATTTATAAAACATGACCCAGGGGACATTAATAACCGTTTCCTATAATAAAAAAGGATATATCGTTCCAAGATATATGATATTTAGTTCGGCCTCGGTAAATATCATATATCTTAAAACGCTATATCCTTATATTATGCTTTACCTTTTTATTTTCGGGCCAAATGGCAGTTTATGGACCGGTCTGTCACCCACAAAATAGTATATGGACCTCAGCTTCGCTTCGGTTCATATAATATTTTGTGGGTGACATCCCGGTCCATAAACTGCCACATGGCCCTTAGTGCCATGAACTATTTGATAAATATTAACCTCAACAAAAGTCAATAATTGTATAATATTCACCTCACGCGAGGTGAATATAACATTTATGCACCTGGTGCGACGTCTTGCACCAATCTCAACCAAAACAAACGTTATGATGAAATCTTATTTTAAGGATGAAAGAAACATATAAAATGTGTCATATAATAAAGCAATTAATGCTTTTCAATTCTATGGATACCAGGATTTATTAACCCAAGAATAACATATTTACCTCGGCCGCTGGCCTCGGAAAATATCATATTCTTGGGTTAATAAATCATTGTATCCACCTCATTAAAAGTCATCAATTGTATATTATACAATTATTGACTTTTGTTGAGGTTAATATAAGGATCTATCGTTCCAAGATATATGATATTTACCGAGGTCGAGGTAAATATCATATATCTTGGAACGATATATCCTTATATTATTCGAAATGAAAATCCCCCCTAAAATTGGAAAAAATAAGTTTTTTGCGTAAAATCGTGATTTTTCACACGAAATACCCCATTATTTTAAGTGCGCCCCCCCTAACTTGAAAACCTGGTTGTGGCCACGATAACATGGTAGTAAGATAGAGATCTACCTCCTATTGAATCAGTACCTAACATATACTAAAGAACTCTGAAATTCTATACTGTGGCGAGGTGCACTCGATATAGCTTTATGTACTAAAGGTTGTCAGTGACTTGTAGGAGGTCGCTGGTTTTCTCCGTGTGATCCGGTTTATAGCGGTAATAAACCGGTTTATAGCGGTAATAAAACTGACTGACAATATATCTGGAATATTGTTGCCAGTGGTGTTATACACTACTGACTCTAACAATGAAAAAACATATTCCCAATTGTTTTTTAGATTAGGAAAAACCTGATGTTAGATATATCGAGCCATAGACATTCAATTCGATAACCTGCACAGGCATTATTCCATAGCGGCATTTTTCATTAGGCGGACGTCGTGGTCGTGACCGTATGGAAGTTGGATATACAACTACCTGTGCAATCAATGCTTATCACCACTAAAGTGGTGAGTTCGAACCCCGTTCATGGCGAGGTGTACTCGATACAACATTATGTGATAAAGTTTGTCAGGACTTCTGGTTTCCTCCACCAACACCAATATAACTGACCGCCATGGTATAACTAAAATATTGTTGAAAGTGGCGTTAAACAGTATAAACAAAACCTGAAATAATCGCAATTCTTGAGGTGGCTGTACCAAGCCAAGACAGTGAGCGGTCATGTATTTGTGTGTTGAGTCATTGAATTTGTGTGTTGAGTCATCGAATTTGTGTGTTGAGTCATCAAATTTGTGTGTTGATTCATCAGATTTGTGTGTTGAGTCATTGAATTTGTGTGTTAAGTCATCGAATTTGTGTGTTGAGTCATCAGATTTGTGTGTTGAGTCATCAAATTTGTGTGTTGAGTCATCAGATTTGTGTGTTGAGTCATTTAATTTGTGTGTTAAGTCATCGAATTTGTGTGTTGAGTCATCAGATTTGTGTGTTGAGTCATCAAAAGGTTTGCCTCTTTCTACTACCATTTTATTTAATTTTTGAATTTTTCTGACAGTGTAGTATTTTTTTTGTTTTTCATTTTATTGACAAGACATTCTTTATCTTGGGGGTTGTCGTGGTCGTGATTTATTTTAGATGGATTTACAACTACCTGTGCAATCAGTGCCTATTACCACTAAAGTTGTGAGTTCGAACCCCGTTTATGGCGATGCTAACTAGTTTCAACACTATGTGATAAAGTTTGTCAATGACTTGCGGCAGGTGGGTGGTTTTCTCCGGAAATTCCGGTTTCCTTCACCAATAAAACTGACCTCCAGATATAACAGAAATATTGGTGAAAGTGGCTTTAAACACCATAAACCAACCAAACCAACCTATGTGAGACAGGATTACAGTTATGTCCGTAATAAACCCAGAATCAAGAGTTTGTCATATATAATTAAAGTGGCAATGTTGTAATATCACTACCGATATTGTTAATACCTAATAAATATTAAGGTGGTACCATACACTTAAGGTAAAATTTGATCTGCTCGTTTAATTTTCTTATATTTTTGGCAGTGTGTTTGAATATATCCACTAATAAATATCAAAATTTTATCAAATTCCAACCAACAGACTCAGAGCTATAAATTCACTAGCCACATAGCAGCTTTTCTGCCTGTGGTTTTGATCACCGAGATGCTTGAAATCTGCATACAAACATCATATGATCAAAACATTTAACTGATCATGCTGTTAAAGAGTTATCTCCCTGTAGTGTTAGGTACCACCTTAGATTGTAACTCGAATAATTCAGCAAAAAATAGATCGATAGTGAGTGGAATATAACGACTGGATTATTCGGGTTACCTTAAATTGATGTTCAATATTTTTAAAAGGAGCCAATACAAACCCATTTTCAAGACATCCTGATCCAATTTTTTTGCCATTCCAAAACCGATGATTTTTGCAACCTTTCCGTCACCTATCATTACATTTTTAGCAGATAAATCTGTATGAACAATTCGTTTAGAATTTAGATAATCCATACCACTGCAAATCTAAAAAAAAAACAACAATAAATGTTAGTTCCTTTAAATCTAGCAGAAGATCTTATTAAATGAGTGAGTGAGTGATTGGTGTTTAACGCCAAATGGGAAATTTGTTCGCATTTGTAACCCAAGAGCAAATTACATTTAAATGAGATGATGACGATGCCCGCTTTGCATTAGCGCAATATCAAGCTTAGTTAGATTTCTATAGTGCTAGCTCGCTGAATCAACAGACCACGGGTAGACATGTCACTCCATTTCCTCTTAATCCTAAATGAAGAGAAGGAACAAATACCAACTTTACAACACTTTGGTTTGACCCGACCGGGACTGGAACCCACTGAAAACCAGAGATGTATCAGGTGCCTCGAAAGAATTAGAACTACATATTCTACTAATGACACCCGTCATGTCACTCTTAAACAACACGAACCTCATCTGATATATGAAAATCGTGCTTCATACCAGTATATGTAAATACATTTTTAAAAACCACGAAACCACTACAAAACAAATCGTACGTGGTAAAAAATGAACCGAACATCGTTTTAATGCAAAAATCATAAGAGATATCACAAATACGGAACTAAAATAGAAAAGACATCCACTTCGACAAAATGAACAACATTAACCCCATAAAAAATCAGGATGAACTGATGTGCTCCGGAAGGGTAAACACTTACTGCTCCAATGACGTCTACCATCTATTTGTGTACAATATTTGATAATTATAGATCAATGCATGGCCTTTTTCATATTGCCCTTTTTATTGTTATCAGCACGAGACCTTGATATCGGCCCTCGTAAAATGTTATTGCCCCAGAGGCAATAACACGCCGCAAATTATGCTTTTATTGCACATGCGAATTCAGCGTTATTTCAATAAAATATGTGATAATACCTAGTATGTGACAACTATCTCAAAGGGATTGTACCAATTTAAATACAAACGTAAATTCGAAGTATAGACATTTATTAGTAGCCATGTTTTACACTTTCTGCGAAATAAAATGTAAGTTTTATTTAAGCTAAGCAACGAATTTCGATTTCTATAATATACAGTCTTCCATATTCAAATATCCGCATTAACAAAGGAAGGTGTTATGGTGTCTAACGCCACTTTCAACAATATTTCAGTTATATCGTGGCAGTCAGTTTTATTGGTTTTACCTGGAGAAAACCCCAAACCAGCGCAAGTCACTGACAAACTTTATCACATAATGTTGTATCGAGTACACCTCGCCATGAACGGGGTTCGAACTTACAACTTTAGTAGTGATAGGCACTGATTGCACAGGTAGTTGTAACACAAAGGTAGACAAAGGGGAATTGAAGGAATGCAGTATTAATGTCAATGTTATATTGAGTATCTGTACAGCAATAGATGTCAAATCTTCTAGCTGTTCTGTAATCAGGTTCAACTGTTCCTCCAGATTTCTTAGAAACTGTAAAAGGTTTCCTAGTGACATGTATTCAATGATCATTGACGTAGGTGGCCCTGAACAAATGCCGTAGAGGTGAATGATGTTTGCATGGTCGCATATTGCCAATATATTGGCCCGATTCATTACATATCTGGTTGCATCGTCAGTGTTCTCTTTCGCCATTTTTACTGCAACGACCTTTTTCTGTTTAGTTCCTAGCGATCTCCATGACCCTACACATAATGATTAAAGATTATAGCGTCTTATAAGAAGCAGGAACTGGTTAGCCTTTGCGAGCACATGAGTTCACTCCGGGTATTTTGATGGATTCCGTGTTTCTCATCTTTTTATTTGTGTGTGTGTGTGTGATGTCCTATTATGTGTCTTTACGTTCTGAGTTCCGTTACGATTTCCGCATATATACTATGTTCTGTTCGTCTTTAACTCCAGTTGTTTGTAGCAGGGTGCATGTCTTATTTATATTATTTGTGTTTGTTTTCGTACAGTGGTGTCCAACACATATCGTGTTGTGGCTTTGCTTTGTCTTTCTTCGTGTTGTGTACCCTATATTGCCAGTTTCTCTGGATTGTTTTGCTTTGATTGCCCCTTCGGTATTCTCTAACGTTTAATGAATATAGACATACAAATGTAATCCACCTCTGCAATAGTGCATATTATATATGATGATATCTACGTTTTATTAATATCATTGGATCGACATCTCAACTGGTGAACTATTAGTCCCTGAGGTTGCCATCCGCTCATGCACCTTTAAGTGTTTCGGCCCTGACATGGTTTATATTATTTATCTATTTTTGAAATTTACATTTCCAAAATAATGTAATCATTATTAAAACGAAGGTTTCCCTCATGCATAGGAGACCTTAGCCGATTCTGGATATCCTGCTTAGACTTTTTTTTTTTAGTTTTTTTTGCTCTCAAATATTTTTTTTTAACTTAATTGCCTTTGCAATATTTAGACTTAGAGCGTAGCTGATGACTGTTATTCCAGAAATGCGTTGTGTGCACTAAATTACATATCTACGGTTTTTTCAATATAGTATTATAGTTTAAGCAACAGTGACGCGAGTCATCTTGTATCCAATCTATATTGAAGAACTAACTACTAGAAAACAAATACTCGCCTTTCCAAATTTCAACAAACTGTCCTGTTTTAATTTGCATGTCTCTTTTAATTTCAGAAATTGGAATTTCTAATATTGAGTTAGCCACCTCATCTGTAATTAAAAGGAAAACTAAATTATAATTGAATCAGAAATGACAAATTTAAATGGTTACATATTGCTATAGAAATATAATGTGCTGTCGTATTTCTACCTATCTACCTAGCCTACAGTTGGAGTGTTGTACATTTATGTGCCCAGCCGATATACATCATGTGCAACTTTACCTTGTTTACCTTGTCCCGAGGTCATACGTCTGAGCCTGGGGCCCCTGAGACCCGTCTTGATTGTGTGTTTCATGTCACTTCCGGTCCATATACATCTGGCATAAATTTTATGTCGAGGTTTTTCCCGTGTGTGTTCAGCTGACTTTTGAACATATTGACTCTATTAGATTGGGGTATAGTACATTTATATGTGTTCATCTCATTAACCTAACATACAGGGGTATGGAGTATTGTATATTTATGTGTTGAGCCGATTTACCGTATCTACAACTGGAGTAAATATGTTATTATTATACAATGATGTCGGCCTTTGAGACACAACTAAGGATTCTGACATTGATGGTGGCATTATTTTTAAACATATATCTTGAATAATTTGCATGGTGAAAGTGTATTACTCTTCCTCTGTTTGTACTTAATTTTATTAAAAATCGACCAGTATTCTTGAAGGTGTAATTTGGTGGCATTGAATAGACCTATCCTCCATTTTCAACAACAGAAACACTGATGATAAAGGTCAATAAAGATCACTTCCGGATTATGCACATCGGTTAAAAAATTGTAGATTATGTGAGGTTGTCATTGACCCAAAATTATTACCAAGTATCGATCATTTCAATAAAGTATTTTGATACCTGTGCATCATTATTGTAGACATACAGTTTTTTCTTAGGTGAGCAGACGATTTTTGTTTACGGAAGTACAAATAATCGTGTGCGTCTAATATTACACTATGCGTCTAAAAACCCGACAGGGCTGTGTGTTCAGCCAATTTACTTTATCTATATTTTTACCTTCTTCGTTGATAGAAGATTCCTCCGCAGCCGGAGTCCCATCCAATGGGCGATAAACAATGGGACAAGGAGTCACATCCAGTTGAACGTCACCTAATGAATTTACATACACATTTGTTTTGCTGTCGTATTTTACAGAAACATTTGTAATTTTGGATACAACAGTGTGTAGTCCATTCGATTGCTGGTGTAAATTTTCCTTTACATTCCGTAGCTGCAGATAACCTTGCATATTCGATGCATGACGTTCCACAAAGTATAGTTCCTGGTTATATTTTAAAATCTCTGTACGTATTGACTCTACTTTAATCTCCTGGTCTTGGACTCTTTCCTGTACTTTCTTCTTTCCCGTTGTTAGATCTTCATATAGTGCTTTTTCTTCTTTGTCAAAATTTTCAATAATTTTGGATTTCCTTTGTGATATTTGTGCATGAATTGCGCTTTCTTGATGTCACATTTCCTGTATATTATCGTCTCCATTCTGTAGCAATTTGTCCGAAATGCTAATAATATTTTCAATTTCTGCTGATAATCTATCGATGATAGGATCCGACTTAATGTTTTTAGATGCTTCGCTAAGGGGCATAACTCTATCACAGGTACGATGAACGTCAACCATACATGAACGACAACATGTTTTTTCATGCTGAGGACAGTAGAAATCTAACGTTATTGCCTGATGAACATCACAGAATGTCTGGGACGATACTATTGACTGTGGCAAGGACCCAATCTGTTTGACATCTAAGAGAACATGCGCTAAGCTCAGTTTGTTCCGTCGATGGGCTTTGGTACAATCATCACATAAGAACTCCTCACAGTCGGTGCACACAGTTGTGGCATTAGCTTGTACATCGTCTCTAGAACACGGATCACATAATTCTTCTGTCATTATCTATAAATGAAAAGGAAAGTATGAAAAGAAATTTTAAATTTTAAATGTTCAACATTTCCATCTTGACTACTAATATCAACAAAACGATCGGGAACAGAAACATATTTCCTCAAACTATTGAACACACAACAGAGCATGATATATAGTGTTAGAAATATAGACTCTCCTTCAGTTTCCCGTGGGTTACGATATTTCTCCACTCAAGAGAGTAAAATTTTGAATTTAACCCTCGAGAGTGGAGAAATATTGTAACCCACATTGGCAACTGAAGGAACATTTGTTTCTCCCATTATTTAACACGAACTGTATTTCAAAAGCCGTCAAACGAGTCAAATATGGGGAAAGGCACGAGACATTTTACTCCTCTAGAGGATTACAGATTTTTCCACCACTTGTTCAGCGGGGTTTAAAGCGCCGTAATAATGGGAGAAACCTGGGTACAGGCTTGAGACAAGCACAGAATTGTGGAGACGTTAAACCAGTTAATGGGATCTTTTCCCACATAGATGTCTAATGGAAATACAGATATGAATAAACAATAAACACTATTTCAGACTCTTAGATTGACAGATTCAAAAAATTTCGTTAATACATTAATCAGTTCATTTATTATATGACTTCCGATAATGTCTTTTCTGATTGGCTGACGTTCCTAGAAACATTCTTTGATAAAACGTTATATTCACCTCGCGCGACATAACGTGGTGTGAATATAACAATTATTCACCTCGCGCGACGTAACGCATGGTGAATATAACATTCCAACGTCTTCCACTATACGAAACCAAAAAAAATGTCGTGATAAAAGCTTATTTTAAGGGTAAAATCAACATATAAAATGTGTCATATAATAAAACAATGGATACATTGTACCAGGATTTATTAACCCTAGAATAATATATTTACCTCGGCAATCTGACCTCGGTAAATATTATGTTCCTGGGTTAATAAATCCTTGTATCCATATCATTAAAAGTAATTAATTGTATATCAATTTATGCTCTACACTCTTTGTTCCCAACTACAGGGTTATAGTTATTGTGTTTAACGCCACTTTCAACACTATTTCAGTTATATTGTGGCGGTCAGTTTTATTGGTGGGAGAAACAGGAGTACCTGAAGAAAACCATCAGCCTGTCACAAGTTACTGACAAACTTTATCACATAATGTTGTATCTTTCAACTGCAAATATTACAGATGTGAATATACAATGATGAAAAAAACCAGAAAGAACAACAAATGAGATGATCGACACCTCGAAATTGGCAGTGAGGGTCAGTTAAGAACTAAACTTTACGCTAAAAGGGATGATTTTAATTTTTCCATTGTGAATCTTCCATTTACATGCCTATGTAGAAAAAATTCCAGCAACATCTGCATATGGTATGTATATCTCTCAGACGATACGACATCTCAGGTGTCCGATCAGTCTTAGTACTGCGAAAAGCAACAACCTCAAACTTAACAATCTATGGTTTCATCCAACCGAGGATCTAACCCTTGATCTACCACACTTAGATTAACCACGTTAACCATAGCATCCCGGATGAGGGTAATATTTATTTTCTATTTCAGTTTATATTTAAATATTCATCGGCGTAGGAGTAGACCGGACAGTGTTGATAAGCTATATGGCAAACCAGATAACAGGGACAATAATGAACCCCCTCCCCCGGCCGGCTCTTATGCCTCTATAGAAGTAACAGAATGTACTTACATCGTCTTTACTAATGATTTGCAAATTGTCTATAATAATAAAATTACAGGGTTAAAAATTATCATTATAAGATTTATCACTTGTTTATTTTATCCCGATCTTTGTTTATTTGTCAAAGTCTAAATATTTTTATAGATATCTAATCTACATGTATAAACTTCAAAATAAAATTTTCAGAAATGATCAATTAAAGTTTGGTAAATATCTAAACCTGAAAAGTTATATAAAAGGATATGTACTCATTTCAGAATTAATTTGTTGTTGTTTAATAACATGATAAATAAGAGTGGCGGGATTGAATCTTTTATTTCGAGGGAATTCTGGATTTTTTCATTTAAACTTTGGGATGTCGAGATTAAACTAGAATTCGGGATGCAATTCTATAATTTTCAATATTCTGGAAATAACGTTTTATTTTGACGAGAATTGTGGTGAAAACTCCCCCTACCCCTTCAAATAAACTATTATAAGTAACTATAACGTCATTTCCGGGATGATATTGTTTGATTTATGTCAGTAGCGTTGTTTATCTTACCTTATTTCAGTATCAATTCTAAATTCGACTTTTTCATTGGGGTAGACATGATCATGTGTCATGCATTAGCCTGTACTAAAGAAATTCGCAAATCATTAACGTGTTAATGACCACTCGAGGTTTTAGAGTTGCGTCCCTTTTTTTAAAACGCAACGGAGATCGTGCAGTTGTGAACGTAAACAAACATAGCGGAAAGTCTTATTCCCTTCAATGAAATATAAATAATAGTTACTTATGCATAGGGCATTATCATGATAGATATACTGCCCTTGGGTCAGTAACAATTAAATTTAATTTGATTACGTTCTGATGTATCAAGGAAAGTTTGATGAAGCCTGAAGAGTCACGAGTACAGACACCACAATGACCAAAAGATTCACGAGGACAGACACCACAATGACCAAAAGAGTCACGAGGACAGACACCACAATGACCAAAAGAGTCACGAGGACAGACACCACAATGACCAAAAGAGTCACGAGTACAGACACTACAATGACCAAATGAGTCACGAAAAACACCCCAATGACCAAAAGAGTCACGAGGACAGGCACCACAATGACCAAAAGAGTCACGAGGACAGACACCACAATGACCAAAAGAATCACGAGGACAGACACCACAATGACCAAAAGAGTCACGAAAAATACCGCAATGACCAAAAGAGTCACGAGGACAGACACCACAATGACCA
>MJUT01023175.1:366001-376781 GCA_002080005.1 Gigantidas platifrons
TATATCTCAGTTGATACGATATTCCAGATTGACCGCTATGGAATATCTGTGTCACAAATGCCCACGGAAATGTTCCACTTCTCTGTCTTTTCCTCATTCATGACTTATCACTAGGTTTGTAACTAGATTAGAACAACGGATGCCACTAGTGGTGCAGGAACTGTTATCCCTTCCGGAGCACACGAGTTCACCTCCGGTTTTTAGTGGGGTTCGTGTTACTCGATTTTCAGTTGTATGCGTATATTTTGTAGATCGTTGTTTGTTCTTTTGTCCATTTTCTTTTGGCCATTGTGTTGTCTGTCTTTCGATTTACGGATTCTGATTACCTCTTTGATATCTTGAAACCCCTCTTATCAGCCCTGTGTATCTTCAAACTCTTCTTACAAAGGCACTTACTGGTGTTCTTTTCTTAATTGAAATCGTCTAAAACTAAGGTTCATCAAAATTCTGGAAATATTTTTTTTCATATTATATTAACTTCTTTTATTATTTTTAGGTAAACCAGAATGTGTTCCCAAGTGTACGTCATGCAGTCAAAATTCAATCTGTGCAATTTGCAGTGATTGTAAAAAAATGTTCTGTGAAATATGCTACAACACCCACAACAATTCTAAGCCTGATCATAAAGTATTTATAACAGATCATGTGACTATACCTAACTATGAAGTATATTGTGAATATTGTAGCAACATGGCTACAATAGGTTGTCTGCGCTGCGTTGTTGTATTTTGCAATGATTGTAAAATAGAACATTTGGAGACCAATCACAATGTAAAGATGTTGATAAAATCCAATATCTTTGAACATGATAGAGAAAATATGGAAGACACGTCAAAATTAAAACACAAATACACACCAGTGGAACAAGTCGAACCGTTAAGGATTCGTAGGGTCAGTCCTACAAAGCGACATCCCAATAGTTCGACAGCATAGTAGTCTGACAGTCCGTTAGTCCAAGAGTCTGACAGTCCGACAGTCCGTTAGTCAGACAGTCTGGTAGTCGGATAGTCCGACAGACTAAGTAGATTTAATAGCTAATCTAGGAAACTAAAATATCTGTTCTTAGTAGAAATATTCGCCTAATCGAGTTTTGCGTACTGTGAAAGCAAGATCCTGGAGTTACAAGATTCTTCTGTGATTTACTGATGCATATATTAAAAACTGGGGTTGAAAGATTCTTATGTGGTTTACTGAAGTATATATTACAACTATTTTCGTAAAATTATCTGGTTGTTTTTTAGTGTTCAAATGAGAGAAGAGTATATAATTACGTTTATACAACATGTCTTGAATTCAATTGTGTAGAATCAACATTAAGATCATATTAAGCGTAACATAACTCACACTGGCGATTCAAGATGGGGCACTTAGACCGTTCGTTAGGAAATTAAAAATCCCGTTAAAATTGACCATAAAATATAGGCAAAAATTAGGCTAAAACTCTTTTAAAAATCTGTGGATCCATATCTGAATCGCAGGAAGTACATGATCCACTTTATTAACATTGATGAAGTCGCAAATTTTAGAATTCGGAAATATTCGGAAAACTCAAGCATATAAATTTGTCCCTTGCGAAATTCGACGCGCGGAAAGAAAGCATCACTTAACTATGTCTTCTTTTTCGCTATGGAGGATATTAAAACGGAGAGAGGCTTACAAAGATTTTAATAGCATATATTGTTAGTTTTCCATGACTTTCTTTTATTTAAAAAAGGCATATTAACCCATACATTGTATTTTAGAAGGGGCGTTCCCTTTAAATGCGTGCTTGTTTTGTAATGTGTCCGTCCGTTCCCGGTAATATTTATTATATATACCCCTATCACCATACAAAGTTCAAGATAATCACCTTAGAATTAATATTCCAAACTATTAATTACGACCTTGACCATGTATGAAAATATATACTAGTCAAAAAAAGAAACGTTACACCTTTTTCTATTTTATAACATTTTTAATACAAACAATATTTTATGATACATTATTGTTTTCAAGCCTTTATGTCGTTATGAACATAGACATATGCACAAAATTCATTTCAGTTCAACTTTGACTGTAAGGGAGCGCAACAAAACGGAACACCCTAAATATGTAATTAACAGTTTAATAGCAAGTGTGTCCTCCTCTTGCATTGATGACAGCTTTACACATACGCCGCATAGATCAAATCAGACGCATGACAAAAGCCTGTGGAATGTTGTCCCACTCATCTGTGAGTGCCCTTTGAAGCTGATCAATAGATTCAGGGGGATTAACCCGTCTACGGACGCGTCTTCCAAGCTAATCCTGCAAATGTTCGATGGGATGTACGTCTGGTGATAATGCCTGCCAAGGTAGAGTGCGAATGTGGTTATCATTAAGGAAGTTCATGGCAACACGTGAAATATGGCATCTAGCGTTATCTTGCTGAAAAACATGATTGAAGTGATGTGTTCGAATAAACAATTGGAGCCAAGATTTCGTCACGATAACGAATGCCATTTAAGTTTCCGACCACTATCTTAAGGTTAGTTTTTCCAACATGACTAATTCCACCCCGTACCATTACACCACCGCCTCCAAATCGGTCGGTTTCCTTTACGCAATCATCAGCGAAACATTCCCGACGACGACGATAAATACACACTCTTCCGGCACTAAATTTCAAATTAAACTTGGATTCATCAGAAAACAAAATGTTCTGCCAAGTGTTTCGCCTCCACCGAAGACGTGCACATGCCCATTGAAGCCTAGCAATCCTGTGTCGACGTTTTAACTCTATACCTTTGAGAGGGCGACGTGAATGGAGACCAGACTGACGCAACCGATTACGAACTGTTTTGTCAGAAATTCTGCTGTTACGTATACCAGGGGTTCGCCTTGCTGTGTCAACAGCAGTAACAAAGCGATTACGTAAGTGGATTAGTGTGATGTGTCTATCTTGACGTAACGTCGTTTCTCATGGTATATCACTACATCGACGATCAGATGTTGTGTTGGTTGCTTTTACACGAACGAGCAATCTGTCAATTGTCATTCTTGAGCAATTATGGTTTGCTATCTCTGTTTGCTATCTTTGTTTGTGCCATTCCGATTTGAAACATCCCAACGGCACGTTCCCTCTCATTTTGGAGTAAGCGGGGCATAGACTTACGTGTAGAAAAATTGTTTGTTGAAGTGGCCTTTTGTTTACAATTGCAAACGACAGAGTTTATGACCTTTAATTCTATTCGAGCACGCCTGCATATATTTTAAATTATCGAAATGATGAAAAACGTGAATTCCCGATACTGACGTAACGTCATTCTGTAAAAACATAACAATGTCGGAATCGATAGGCTAATTACCTAATTTTTATATTAATTAAATAAAAACATATGTATGGAGCACCTGCTGAACAAAAAATATGAAAAACTGATGTAACATTTCTTGTTTTACTAGTATTAACTTGCATCCGGTCTCATGCATGTCACTTTACAGTGCATTTCTGACACTTTAAATTTCTTCAGTCAATGTTTGTCCAAAAAAATAGAATGACATGCGACCTTGACCGCGTTCAACGTTTTTCCGCGTGTAAACAAATATTGATTATAGGTACTTGCACGTATAATTGACATGTGTCGCATGAATGTCAATCGGGTTTGGGTATATATTAAAGTTGGGAGTGAAGTTTTAAGGGCATTTGTAGTATGGCCGCCATGGTTATAATCGGTAACCGGAGAAGGAAGGTCCTCATCCATAACAGATTTAAAGACCAGTGCTAGGTGATTTTTACAGGCCTGATTTTATTTAAACTTTACTTTCAAGGACTGATATACTGAAAGAGGGGGTTAAAAATTCATGATATTAAGCAAAATTGAATTGCATTAATGTTTGGATTTCCAACTACATCCATTAATCAAATCATTCAAATCAAAAATGCAACTCCCCCCTTTTCATATAGTCTAGACTGTTGTCTGCATTTGAACCAGTGCTTTCAGTTTTTGACTAGCATTTTCTTGTGAGTATTTCTTCGCTTTAGCGTATTTCTTCATTCTTTTAGGTTAATATTCAATACATTTCTCTTAGAGAGTTCAAATAAAAAAGGTCCGAATATATATTTCCTAGACCCGGAATGCGTAGCCTTTGTCCATTGTTCCGGTAGTCTCATCTAGCCAAGAAAGTTTTTTCAGTCCGGACTAAATTTCCTGCTACGTCTGCTATGGCTCTGTCGAAAAAAATAATTTAACGATGAAGAAGACGAACAGATTTAATTTATCCAAAAATATCCCTCCCCTCTGAAAATCGTATGGTCGTCCCTTTGAGATTATCAATGAATTAAAGACGTTTACTATTTCTTCTTCGTTTAAGTGAATAAAAATTCCGTCACACCAAATCTCAAGATATTTGCCTTTTTTGATGATTTTTTTTATATTTTGCTTAGTATTATTTAAGCATTTTCAAATCACGAATGTAGTTGAATGTTTACACTTGAATTCGGGATTCAATGGACAGAAAATTGTAAAGTACAATTAACATAGGCATTTGTATGTATTAGAACCTTTAAAATGTTGAATCAATAATAAATTTGCACCACTTGTCTAATCAACAGATTTCAAAAGTCCTTGCTAATAATTTGGTCGACTCTTTCTGTGACAAACAGCCGAAAAAGGGAGGCGACTCCAAATATATATATTAATTGTGCTTCGCACATTGAAGGCCTTCAAAATCCATTTCATGTTGATTAAATGCATATAAACATTTACTTATGTGTAGCAATTACTTCTATACACAAAGCATAATATTTATATATGTGGAAAAACATAATTAGAAATAAACAAGTCAAAATGTAAGTAATTTTACAGTATCACTGAGTAGAGACATACAATTGTATATCTGACAGTATCTAAAAATCATGTTGGTTTACATATATTTTGCAAATCAGAAGATATTTAAATATTTAACACGCTAATAAAAAAAATCTTAGGAGATCCAATTTTAAAACCAAGAACTGTAGGGTATACAATTTAGCATATATGTAAAGTGTGACTTTAAACAATGTCGTTTCAAAATAATATATTTTTGGCAGTTTAGAACACGTCCATCAGTTTTATTGGTGGATACACTGTAAGACACAGCACCCTCTAGGGATCCAACAACAGAACGGAAAAATATATCCAAATTCTGTTGTTGATTCATCAGCAGAACTCGTGTTATTAATACAAAACTTATCCGAGTCAGTTTTATTAAGAAAACAAATTATTACAAATGTAATTATTTTAAATAAATTATCAGAATCAGTTTGATGCTGACAAAAATGGTGGCCAAATATATTAAACAAATTAAACAAAAAAAACTGCTTGAATGTTATGAATTGTTATTAATGTGATCATGTTGATAATGGAAATACATTCTAAAAATGTGATAAACTAACTACAGGGTGAGCCCCAAATAAAATGCCACTCATGAAAATGGCAATGAAAAGTTCACCATCCCATACGTAACACCACCATATTTAGTGCACATTAAGTTAACAATGTAGGATTTGTCTACCGAATTTCAGACCCATGGGTTGAGCGGTCTTTACTTTATACCCTTTCAAAAATGTGCTCCAGATGTGCCCCAATTCGTTGCAAGCACAACTGAAAACGACGCGCTAAATAGTCAATAACACGAATATGTTCTCTGAATTTCTGAACCCACCTTGTGATTGAGTCTTTTTTCCGGATAACAACGACATTGACATTTTTCGGGAAGGCGGGATTGCACTGCAATGAAGGATTTGGTCTCAAAATATGTTTCTATGGAAAACGTATTCTCTTGAACTGTCCAGGGCATATTGAAAAGCACACTATTCTAACCTGTTATGCATTAAATCTTCTTCACAAACATGAAAAATCAAAGTGATAGCATCAATATTAACAGTTTTATTAATTTTTATGGGTGGCATTTTTGTTTTGGTCATCAAGTGCTTATACAATTACGACAGAGCTAAATTGATTTAAGACCTTTTTTTAACAATTAGCTACTTGTCATATAAATAATATTTTACATGTTTGTATTTGACATTCTTTCTGATTTATTAATTGTGGGTGACAAGATATATTTTGACACTGTATTAATGCTTATTTAATTTAAGCATATATGTTGTTAATTAATTAATTGTTTATTTGACATTTTAATCCTAATTACTTATTTTGAGCGAATCATGCCATGCCCAGATTAGGGAGTTTGGAGACGAGTTTCATTATTTGTTCGAATGCACTGAATTTATACAGGACAGGGCCAGGTTGATTCCACAAAATACAGATGTAGTCCAAATACTGTAAAATATTGTGCCTTGATGTGATCAAATTCTGTGTTTGAATTAAGTAAATTATGTAAATTCATTAGAATAGCTAACAGTAAAGTATGTCCTTAGGTAGATATTTATTTGATATTGAGTTGTTTACTTCCTTTCGGAAACTGATGTAAATATGTTTGTATTTTTGATAATTATCTCTTTACCATGTAACTTGGTTATGAGAAGTAAAGATATATATGCCACGAGTTGATATCATTCCATACCAAATATTCTGTAACACTTTAGGTTTGTCAGTTGGAGTCAGGCTGTTATGCTGACATATCCACTGTTGTAAATGTATATTTTGTTGCTGATAATAAATTGCTAAACTGTTATGGGTTCGGCCATCATTCTACCTATTGAGCTAACAACATTGAGTGTATTGGTACTGTATAGTAAGACTAGACTACACTACAGCTACAATTAAATGTAAGGTGTTGTAATGAGTCAGGTGTTGTACTGATACAACATTATTGTTCCCTATGCATCCTGCGAACCGGTTGCACAATTATCATTAAATTAACTTGTTCATTTTCCGACTTTCGCAAAACGAGTTCTGCTGTGGCTTTAAATTAAAATAGGTGTGATATGTATGTGTATCGTATGAATAGCTAGGTCAAGTTAGATAATGGCGATTTTTCTACCATTCTTACCAGAGTTATGCCCTTTTTTTACTTCGAATTTGCATATTTTTTTGGTTTCCAGATGAAAACATGGGCACGAAAAGTCAGATTGGTGTGGTATGTAAGTGTATATTTCAATATTGGAATTACCACAGTAACCTGGGCATTGGGGGACAAGTGAACAACGGACGTTTATCGTTTTCTGTTTTCTGTTTTTTGTTTTGTTTTTTATTTAATTTTTTGTTTTTGCTTTTTATTTTTGTTTTGCTATGTATATTCATAACTGATTATTTTTGTATTATTAATGAAATATTGTCATTAAATGGTATTAGGGATCATTCACAAACATATCGTGTTATTATTGTACTTTTAATATAAATATGTATACTTCAAATCTGTCATTCCCTTTGCTTGATATTTAATAAAGTATATAAACGTTTCGTATTCATATTATTCGAGGACCTGCTTGTCATTCCAAATAGAGTAGACATATGATAACAAAAAGAACTACACGGTAAGTAGCTGCGGAACCGTAGCTCTTTATGGTCATTTTGTTTGTTTGTTTTTTTTGGCGGACCTATTGTTCCGCAGCTACATGATGTGCTGCAAGCAGAATATTATGGACTCGTACGCATATAGGATATGATCACCGCTCGCCATGTCAACCACATACTTCAAAGAGTATAAACCACGACTAGTTGTATTCACTGTAGTAAATTAAAAGGCTTATTACTTGTAAAATGATATAGAATAGGTATTTCTCAAATAGGACGGCATTTTTTTCATATTACACAGCTTTCCATGATAAAAATATCATATTGCACATCTGCGATCTATTTTTATGAATATGTAAAATCCCATGTCATTTATGTTCCGTTCCGAATTTAATATATTAAAAATATTCTGAAATAGTTACTGGGAAATTATACAATGACAGTTTATAACAAGAAGAGTTTGAAGATGCCAAAGGTGTAATCAGAATTCCTTAATCGAAGAACAGACAACACTATGGCCAAGAGAAAACGGACAAACAACGATCTACAAAGCATACTCATAAAACTAAAGATCGAGTAACACGAACCCCACTAAAAACCGGGGATGAACTCAGATGCACCGGAAGGGTAAGCAGTTTCTGCTCCACTAGTGGCACCTGTCGTGTTATTACAATATATCTTGCAAGGATAATTGTGGTAGATATCAATGAGATCATGACAGAGACTAAAATTTGTAAAGTGAAATGTGGTCAAATAATTACAGCACTTCATCGAGTGTGAAATGATGTTTTATGGAACAGTTTAAAGCAATATTGACTTCTATCAGGAACATCCAATGATTATTTCTATATAGTAGGTGTTCAGTTAAAGTTATGGTATTTGTTTTATCTTCCAATAGAGTCCTATATTAAAACTATGTTATACCACAGGTTTCCAGTTCGCATTAGAATGTTTAACTCTTCAACTAGGAAAACCGTGGTATCAATGATTTGTGGCATGAAACCATGCAATATCACATCTAGGTCATTGATTATTGCACGGCTCTCGGAGAAGTAATAAATCTGCATGCCCAGATATAAAGTATGCAATGTCTCGTATCTGGATGTATTATTTCATAGGTCTAAGCTGTTACTTACATACTGGTAATACCGTATATAAACCATAAAAAAAAATGAAAGGAAAAGAATACATTCATGTTACAATATATGTTACGCTATATACAATACAAGGATATCAATCCACCATTTCGTAATTCTCACTGTGTTTGTTTGTAATGTCGGCATCATCAATGACTTCTAAATATGTGTCCTCTATTTCATTGTATGCTCCATCTTCTTGGTATGGTACCCCATGAGTGGCATCATTAGGACGCGGTTCTAGTTCAGGCTGATTGATTCTCATATATCTGAAATTAATTATACTTTAACGCCTAAAAGATATATTCCGGGAACACCGTTAAACAATTGAATATATGGTGCTCAAAATGAGCAATACTTTCTTGCATTTATCAGTAAAGTGATTGAAGCTGTTTTAGCCTTGATTAGCAAAATATATTGGAAGAAACATAAAGCATTTAATAAAAATGATTGATATGAAAATGCCTTTTCAACCCATTGAAAAATGTAAAAAAGATAAGAATGATTAATTGTTAATTCTGCTCAATTTGTGTTGTCAATGATGCTTATTTACTTGTTTGTTCGTTTTGTTTTGCTTTGCTTTGTTGTTTGTTTGTTGTTGTTTTTTTGTTGTTGTTTTTGTTGTTGTTTTGTTTTTGTTTTTGTTTTGTTTTTGTTTTGTTGGTTGTTTTTTTTTTATATTTGTTTAATTCTAAGAATTGAATTAAAATTAATCTGTCAAGATTAATGTTTTTAGTGAATGTAAGAACGTGGTAACCCATTTTATCATGTATAAAATCAAGGTGAAAGTCGAGTTCTAATAACGAAGAAAGGCATTATGATGTTCTTACAAACTTATAACATTGTAAAGTGATCCTTTAAAGTATAATAATGGTTCTAATTATTACTAGATTACATTAAACTATCAATAATTGTGAATAAAGTTTAATACTTTCCAAAAATCTATCGTGGCGAAAACATATCACAGAAATATGTTAAAAGGCAAACAAGCGTTTAGATGTTATGTTCAGAATGAAAAGACTTCTACCTAGAATATGTCTTGAAAAACTGTACAAGACTATAGTCAGACCTATTCTAGATTATGGTGACGTGTTATATGATAATTGTTTAAATTACGAATCTGAATTCTTGGAGAAGGTTCAAAGAAGAGCAGCGATTCTCTCAACGGGTGCTTTTAAAATAACAAAACATAAAGACTTATTAAATGAGCTAGGACTATCTCCACTACATATTCGGCGGAAAATCCATAGGCTTACTTTATTCTACAAAATAAAAAACAAACAGTGTCCAAATTACCTTAGCGAATCTTGCCCACTTGTAAATCATAATACAGAAAATTATAACCTTCGCAGAAAGGACTTCGTTCTACCTTTATATACACGTACAGTTAAATATCAAGCCTCCTACTTTCCAGCTACAAATAGAGACTGGAATTTCCTCCCATCGTTTATTAAGGACTCAAATTCTCTGAATAATTTTAAGGAGTTGGTTTATCATCATTTAAATGAATTTAACACAAAAAAGATATACTCTAAAGGCTTCGGTCTAGGAAAAATTAATCACACACGTCTAAGACTTGGTCTAAGTGGCTTAAATGACCATCTTTAGAGTTATAATCTTATACCATCACGATTATGTAATAGGTGTAGCCTCAGTAAGCCTGAAACTTCTCAGCACTTTTTTCTTTACTGTGATAAACATGATGAATTGAGAAAAACACTTTTTCACAAGATTAAATCATTGCTCTGTCCAAATGTGAATTTAAATAGTTTCAAAAATGAATTAAACACGTATTTAGTTGAGCTTTTTCTTCAAGGAAGTGATGATTTATCTATGGATGATAACATAGTTATATTTCAGTTTGTATATGAATTCATTGAAAATAGCAATAGATTTCTATAAATTGTATGCTTTGCAAATATTTTAAATTGCTATTGAAAATATAATTTGTATTAACTATTATGAGTGATTGAGTGTGAGATAGACTGTTGTATTGTTTGTCTTGTCTTGTATATAATGTTTTGTATCATATGTATGTTGAGGAGACCAACTTTGTAGCCTTCGGCTGTTTGTAATCCTCTATAAATAAATAAAGCATTAAATTAAATTAAAGTGATTCGGGTTTAGTAATGGAACCTATTGATTTCCTCCACCAATAAAATTGACGTCTACGATATAACTGAACTATTGTTGAAAGTGGCATAGAGCACAATATTGAAAGTATGT
>MJUT01023175.1:399260-423990 GCA_002080005.1 Gigantidas platifrons
GTTCTAATAGGAATCACAAGCTCTGGGATATCGTTCTAACTGAGAAATATATTACTCCATATGCAGGTGCCATCGAAATGTTGCTAAATATAAATTGAACGTTCGGACTGGGCAATTCGAAAACCTCTCTTTTATAAACTTTTGTTTTTAACCAGCTCTCGCTGTCAATTTTAATGTGTAGGCTAAGCAGTTACATAGCGTGAAATTAATGTATCGAGCTCGCGTATTTTCATTCTTCTTGAGAAGATCCTGCTTCACAGAAATAAAGGAACAAGTCGGCCAGTTGGAAAATCAGTATACTATACATTTACTAAATCAAATGGTTGTGCATAATCTAGTTAAAATTATATGTTTTTGGACAATACACTTACGTTAGTGTATAGCCACAAAATACAACAAACATATAATTTTGATTAGATTGGGTTCTAGTGTATTAATAATAAAATATTTTATGCTCACAGAAACAAACAGAATAAGCAGCTCCTTGGACCTTGACGACTATGCTCTACTTGCTCAAAAGGCCAGTAAGGCTTATTTCCCCCTTTTCTGCAGCTTGCTCTGTTTGCCGCGCATGACAAGGCAACACAAACAACTATAACTACGTCTGGAATTTTATGGGCCACCTAGTGTCTAATCTAATTTTGTATGTACTATTTACAACATGATTTTCAAACGAGTCAAAGGAGGGGAAACAAAAAGGGCCGCCCAACATGTACAATCAAAACAAACATTATACAGTTAATATGATATGCAAAACGAAATGTCATTAAGAATACAATATTACACCTGACTGTTCATCTAGTTAATTTTGCAATAAAATCTCAAACAACATTGACAACCTTGCTTGGCAAGACAAAACAAAAAACATGATGAAAGTAAATTTATTCAATAGACATGGCTAATTGTCTGAAATCGCTCTTTTCCCCAAAAGAAATGTTTTTGGGTGGTGGAGGGGCAAAGGGAAATTATTCAAATAAATTGTCAAACTTGTGATAAATCAACGCATCTTTCCAACTAAGGCGATGTAGGTCATGTGATCGCACGTGCATCTTCGGACCTAATTAATATTCATGAGATAAAAACACTACTTAGCTCATCGCATAAAATCTGTTATTCTTCGAATATCCTGGTATTTATGCTCACAGACACAAACAGAATAACCAGNAACAACTATAACTACGTCTGGAATTTTATGGGCCACCTAGTGTCTAATCTAATTTTGTATGTACTATTTACAACATGATTTTCAAACGAGTCAAAGGTGGGGAAACAAAAAGAGCCGCCCAACATGTACAATCAAAACAAACATTATACAGTTAATATGATATGCAAAACGGAAATGTCATTAAGAATACAATATTACACCTGACTGTTCATCCAGTTAATTTTGCAATAAAATCTCAAACAACATTGACAACCTTGCTTGGCAAGACAAAACAAAAAACATGATGAAAGTAAATTTATTCAATAGACATTGCTAATTGTCTGAAATCGCTCTTTTCTCCAAAAGAAATGTTTTTGGGTGGTGGAGGTGCAAAGGGATATTATTCAAATAAATTGTCAAACTTGTGAACTTTTGGACTCGATAAATCAACGCATCTTTCCAACTAAGGCGATGTAGGTCATGTGATCGCACGTGCATCCTCGGACCTAATTAATATTCATGAGATAAAAACACTACTTAGCTCATCGCATAAAATCTGTTATTCTTCGAATATCCTGGTATTTATGCTCACAGACACAAACAGAATAACCAGCTCCTTGGACCTTGACGACTATGCTCTACTTGCTCAAAGTCAGTAAGGTTTATTTCCCCGTTTTCTGTAGCTTGCTCTGTTTGCCTCGCATAACAAGGCTATACAAACAACTATAACTACGTCTGGAATTTTATGGGCCACCTATTGTGGTCATTTAATCTAATGTTTATGTACTATTTACAACATGATTTTCAAACGAGGGAAAGGGCCACAGGATCTTTCAAGATTCCCCCACCCAAGATGCATACATTAAAACAGGGACGGTGTTCTATAAAAAAAAATCTTGCAAAATCAAATACACAAACTTCTCATTGGTATCAACATGTACCTGAAACCGAAATTATCATCAATGAATATAAATATATAAGGAATTCATGAAAAAATTTCTACTTCTCATAAATATTATAAAGATATTAATTGACATCTTATCAAAAATGACTGATCCTGCTCGTCATCATACAGAGATATGTTCAATGTATTGTTCTTCAGCTTACTATGCATTTACTAAATCAAATAGTTGTGCATAATCTAATTAAAATTATATGTTTTTGGGCGATACACTTACGTTAGTGTATCGCCACAAAATACAACAAACATATAATTTTGATTAGATTGGGTACTAGTGTATTAATTATAACATATTTTATTTATAAACTTACCCATTTGAAAGCACACACACAAAATTGTCATTTTAAAGGTATTCATAATGTTTTCAAAACATATATTGATTATGCTGAGGAATTATTTCCCACGGCAAACTAATATATATTATAATTATAACATTTATCATGTTGCTATATGGGGTCAAGTAGTGTTTCCTGGTAGTTCTATAATTATACATTCAATAGCAATTGTTTAATTGAATTAAAACGGCTCGCAATGACACAGGATTGTTCGTTGTTTTTTTCCCAGCGTTTCCTGACTAAGCGGGTTGCAAATATAAAATGGATATGGGAGAAATTTTGCTTAGAACTATTTTCACCGGTTTTTAGTGGGGTTCGTATTACTCGATCTTTAGTTTTATGTGTATGTTTTGTAGACCGCTGTTTGTCTTTTGTCCTTTTTCTTTTGGCCATTGTGTTGTCTGTTCTTCTTCGATTTACTAATTATGATTACCTCTTTGGTATCTTCAAACTCTTCACGGAATACCCCAATATATAGTATTTTTGTTTTTCATTTCTTCCAAAGAGTTCAAAAATGCCCACACAAATTTGAAGAAAAGACTGAACAAGATAAAGGTTGTCATTTGTTTCTCGAAATATATTAATTGTTCTGATCCATTCACTTGTTTTCTTTGGCACCAAGCGTAACTCAGAACTGAAATAACATACAACATAAAGATCAATTTATAAATGTGGCGATTTCCAAGAAAATATGTATTTTTCATTGGCGACTTGCACCAGATTTTCAGGGTTCACTGCGGTTGGCCTCATTATTGGCACCGGACTGATGGGGTTCATTTGTCAACGTACTAACGGCTGTTATTTTATTATCGATTAGAACGTAGACAGTACATGGTTTGATCATTTTGGGTGGTCTATAAGTCTGATCTAATATAGCTTAAACAATACATGATTTGAACACTGGGTTGTCTATACTTGATATAATTGAACTTAAACAATCCATGAATTGATCATTCCATTGGATGGACTAACCTGATTGAACTTAAACAGTACATGAATTGATAATTGAGCTGTACGTCTTACCCTGATCTAATTGAACTTAAACAGTACATGAATTGATCATTGAGTGGTCTTTCCCTGATCTAATTGAACTTAAACAGTACATGTATTGATTATTGAATGGTCTTACCCTGATGTAATTGAACTTAAATAGTGCATGAATTGATCATTGAGTGGTCTTGCCCTGATCTAATTGAACTTAAACAATTCATGAAATGATCCTTGAGTGGTCTTGCCCTGAACTAATTGAACTTAAACAGCATATGAATTGATCATTGAGTGGTCTTGCCCTGATCTAATTGAACTTAAACAATTCATGAATTGATCATTGAGTGGTCTTGCTTTGATCTAATAGAACTTATACAAGTGATGAAGTGATCACTGAGTGGTCCTGTCCTAATCTAATTGAACTTAAACAGTGCATGACTTGATCATTGAGTGGTCTTTCCCAGATCTAATTGAACTTAAACAGTACATGAATTGATCATCGAGTGTTCTTGTCCTGATCTAATTGAACTTAAACAGTACATGAATTGATCATTGAGTGGTCTTTCCCTGATCTAATTGAACTTAACAAATTCATGAATTGATCATTGAGTAGTCTTGTCCTGATCTAATTGAACTTAAACAGTGCATGAATTAATCATTGAGTGGTCTTGTCCTAATCTAATTGAACTTAAACAGTACACGAATTGATCATTGAGTGGTCTTGTCCTGATCTAATTGATCTTAAACAGTGCATGAATTGATCATTGAGTGGTCTTGCCCTGATATAATTTAACTTAAGCATAAATTGATCATACAGAGAAAAACCAAATATAGACATGATATGGTGAAAACCTTTAAACCAACACATCCAATTATCAAAATTATATATAGAAAAAGAACTTATAATCACGACAAATGAATAGAACAATTTAGAATAGGGAAATAAAAAAAAAGAAAATTTTGAATCGGAACAATGAAAATGTCCAAAAAGAAAATCGAAGTTTGAATCTAAATAGAACAATGAAACTTTCGAATACAAATATGAAACTTTTAATACGGAAATAGCAAAATGGAAATCGGATTAACAAAAATGCAATTTTTAATAGAAAATTGAAAATTTTAATACGAAAATGAATATCGATAAGGAAATTATTCAGTTGAAAGCACAAACTGTCAATAATCCTGTCAATTATAGGAAATTAGTCCAACAAATCACTCCGAGTGTATATAAAGTATAAATGTTAAACATAAAATAAAAATAAATAAATATTAAAATCCGGAAAACACGAACACCAACACAAAAACGAGTGCTAATCCATATGCTTCGAAATGATACAGTTCTCTGGTTCATTGTATGGCATCCTCTCTGTGTATTACCGACCGTATGTATCGTTACCAACAAGCATGCAATGTTATGTTAACGTCAATAAAACACCATGATGTTGTACCAACATTGTTCTAATTCTAAAATGATGTTACGTGTCTGCTAGGATTGCCACCATGATATCGTGACGGACTTCGAAAATCTAATATTAAAGTAAATTGTATATTGCAGCAATGTAGATTACAGTTTCGCGTTTGTCTTATTAAGACTGAATTTAAAGATGGCGTAAGTTATTTCTCGTTTGTTCTTTAAAACTAAAAACTTCAAGGTTGAAGGATCTATTTCGTCTTGCCAGACACAAATATCAAGTGTATCTCCAGCAAAGCTCTCGCCTATATAAGTTGCATCCGCATAGAGAAGAGGATACAAACACATGTCTCCAGAGAAGGTAACCAGTTTCCCGCTCGAACTTGCAGCTGCTGCACAGTCAAGGCACATATTTAGGTAAACTGAGAGGTTTGTGTGAAAGTTGAAATCTAAATCACTATGTCGGACAATTGTTTTGTAAATAAAGCAATGATTGGGAAATTTTGGAATCACAGATTTTATTGTTAATTCAGGCGGAACGTTCTTGTCTTTCAGATATGAATATCTATCTATATACCAGTCTGGATTTCGAAATGGTTTCCGAGTTGATGTGTTCATTCCTACGACTTTAACATATCTGCTGGCTATAAGAACACAATTATTTACGTCCTCAAAATCAGTCTTGACTATACTAGAGGTGATACCTGTTTTCTCTAGTGTTTTTGTTAACTTCAGTGTTGAATTAGACATAAAATTATAACTCTATGCCATGGGGTTAGCACTTGTTTTATTCTCGGAAATTCTATATTAGAATTGTTGAACATCCATGAATTTGGCCGTCCTCTTTCCCTGGAACTCAGCACCGTCCATCAAAGATGATAGATTCCATATGTTCCATTTACCTACAATGACATTATACATGGGAAATTACATATAAATAATTAAGAAAAGTTTCAAGATACCAAATGGGTAATCAGAAGTCGTAAATCAGAGATTAGACAATACAATTGCCACCGGAAAATGGACAAAGTGATCATTTATAACATGCTCTACAAAACTCTACATTGAAAGCTGAAGATTGAGCAACACTAACCACACTAAAATCTGGATGTGAACACCGAACGGGTAAGGAGTTCCTATTCCACTAGTGGTACCAGTCGTGTTGAGTACTGTTAAACGACACGAAAATCATGTGACAGAAAAACCGACTTGGATACCAGCTGAAAAAGTATATAAATAAGAACACTATAATTCTGTTTTGGTGACAGCATCAATGGTGTAATGGTTAGCGTGCTCGCCTCGAGTGCAGTAGATCCTGGATTCGAGTCCACGTTGGATCAGACCAAATACTATTAAATTGGTATGTACATGTTTCCGCTCCACTAAGCACACAGCACTAAGGAGCAAGAGCAAAGACTCATCTACGAAAAAACGTACATTGGTCTCGCCATGATATGGCTACAAAATGCTCATTTTGTGTTGAACAATAATCACCCACTCACTCTCTGCTTAGTTAAATATTAGTCAAGTTGTTATTATCTGTTGTGTTTACGAGAGATATATATTCTGTCTTTTAAGAAAACATGAGGGTTTTAAACGATATATGTCGTGGTCCGTTTTATGCTCAATGATTTGAGGACAGAGGTCGTTCATCGCTATGGTATCTTCAGTTGTGTTTAAAATGATTTGAAGTAGTTCCAAATAAAACAAATTACATGTACCTGCTCTGTCGTTAAAAACATATGGAACAATCATTGGTATCTGTAGTGACGAACTGAGCCATATTTTATATAATCTACTGTTCCCTGAAAGTACACAATTACGTGCCTCATTATGCTAATGTGGTCGTCACCATGGTTACTATTCGATGAACCGAATATATTTACTTGCTTAGTTCTCTTCGTGCTGGGGTGCACATAATGCCATCACCATAGCTTTCCAATGCAACCTCTCAGCAGACCAATTCTGTATTTGTCCCCATGTCCATGTTCTTTCTTTCATTTCTTTTTCTACTGATTGTCTCCAGGTTTCTTTTGGACGTCCAACTTTTCTCTTGCCAGGTGGAGTCCATCGCAAGGTAACCCTGGGAATAGCATCCGAGCTCATTCGACAGACATGTCCAATCCATTTCCACCTTTTGATCTTAATAAGAGTGGACAGTTTGGTCATTCCTGTTCTGATATACAGCTCAGCATTTGAGATCGTTTGTGGCCAAAATATCTTAAGTATTCTTCGAAGGCATCTTGTTTGGAAGGTATCTAGTTTGTGACAGATTGCATGTGTTACTTTCCATGATTCTGCCCCGTACAATAGAACACCCAGAACGTTGCTCTTAAAAATTTTCAGTTTTGTATTAATTTTGATGGAGGATGATCTCCACATGTTTTTCTGTGTGGAGAATGTTCCCTTTGCTTAGTTGATTCTGTTGTTTATTTCGGTTTCAGAGTCTCCATTAGTTGTAATTTTGCTTCCTAGGTATGTAAATTCTTGCACTTCTTCAATAATGTTATTGTTCATGGTAGCTTGCTGGTTGGATTTAGCATTTATTTTTATTAATTTGGCTTTGTCCCCATTGATGTTCAAGCCAATAGTTTTCCCTATTTTCGATAAATCATTTGTTTTGCTTTGTATGTCTTGTTGGCGATGAGCTAATAAGGCAATGTCATCAGCAAAATCAAGGTCTTCTAAAGTATTGCTGAATGTCCATGATATTCCTCTTTTGTTGTTACCTGTTGTTTCTTTCATAAGCCAGTCTATGCAAAGGAAAAAGAGTAGAGGGGATAATACATATCCTTGTTTAACTCCAGTTTTCATTGGAAATTCGTCTGTGAGGTTGGATCCACAGATAACTTTTGCATTGAAATTATGGTAAAGCAGTTTGATAATGTAAGTCACCAAATATAACTTCATGTGTATCATTGTACTAATTGTGATCCTTAGTGTTCAGTGAACCGAAATAACATCATGTGTATAATTGTACTAATGTGCTCTTTAGTGTTCAATGAACCGAAAATAGCATCATGTGTATAAATGTACTAATGTGATCTTTAGTGTTGAATAAACCGAAAATAGCATCATGTGTATAATTGTACTCATGTGATCGTTAATGTTCAATGAACGGAAAATAACATAATGTGTATAATTGTACTAATGTGATCGTTAGTGTTCAATAAACCGCAAATAACATCATGCGTATCGTTGGAACTTCGTCTGTGAGGTTGGATCCACAGATAACTTTTGCATTGAAATTATGGTAAAGCAGTTTGATAATGTTAGTCACCGAATATAACTTCATGTGTATCATTGTACTAATTGTGATCCTTAGTGTTCATTGAACCGAAATAACATCATATGTATAATTGTACTAATGTGATCTTTAGTGTTCAATGAACCGAAAATAACATAATGTGTATAATTGTACTAATATGATCGTTAGTGTTCAATGAACCGAAAATAAGAACAGTGACAGTGTAATAATGACTCGAGTCACGGTTTTTAAATTGGCTTACCTGTAGAACAGTAACTTTATACTGATGACTTTAATCACACTGACAGTCATTAGTGTGTTTAATACAATGATATACTGTGTGACGATTTTTATCAGATTAATTTAATTGTTTGTTTGTATGATGCTGTTTAACGTCACTTTCAACAATATTTCAGCTACATCATGGCGGTCAGTGTGATGGTGGAGGAAACCGGAAAAACCGGAGAAAACTACGACCTGTCGCAAGTCATTGACAAACTTTATAACATAATATTGTACACCTCGCCCTGATCGAGATTCGAAATCACAACATTAATGATGATAGGCACTGATTGCATATGTAGTTGTAAATCCAACTATCATACGATCACGGCCTCATATTAATTTCAAGTTAACAAATTAACGCATAAATAAACTGAAAAGATAACGTGAAAGATACGATACAATTTTTAGGTACTCCTCCTAGCGTTCAAAAATGTGTAGGTGTTCTGTCAACCCAGTACCAATTACGGTATATAATTGAGAATATTTGCAGAGTTTTAACCACAATATTACCTGTTGAATTTGAGTCCTAAATATTGTTCTTGCTGTGTATTTGATAACCACATGAATATCAGTGTACCTGTGTATGTAAAATATTGCTATCAACAAGACGACGATAAGATCATTCGTGTCATAAGCGTGCTATGCACGTATCATACAAATGAATGTCTGATAGGTACAAAATTAAGCCATCAAGAGACACCAGATTACCTATTACACCCTCAATATTGAGATCATTGGTAGGCTCACTACAATTTACATAGTCAAAATTTATAGAAGTACTGATTAAAGTAATGTATCTAGCTGCTTTTCATGCTTTCTTGTGAGTTGGGGGAAATAACAGGGCAGATACCACCTCAGGGAAACTGCATGACAGCAAACAATTTAAAATTCATATGCGATCACAATAACCCAAAATCAATTGAAATAACTTACATCAGTACACAGTTCTGCGAGCAACATTCCAGTACTATTGATACAAAAAAAAACAAAAATATTGATTTTGGCCCGGTTAAGGCTGTGTGAGAATACTAGCAAGTCAGAAAGCATATCCACATGAACACAGTCCTGTTCTCATGTATGCATGGGTCATCCATTTCACGTCAGTTCTTTTCTGACTAACTTAAGTTATCCCTCACATGGGTAAAACTTAGACAATCACAAGTACAAAGGTCACAGTTTCCACATAGGTGCAGCTACTACAGCAACACTTCGGGAATAACTGAAGATAAATTCAATGCATGGGGATGTGGAATTCAAATGCTTTTAAGAAATATGTTAGAATACCTGTCTTGAAGTGTAATATATTTGATGAATGATGTCATGGAGACAAGGGCCTCTGACAAGCAATTTTGTTAACTGTTTAATCATAATATGTAAGGGTATGTTTTTTGTTAGCTTGGCATGGGGACAAGGGCCTCTGCTCTGACATTAATTGTACCCATAAGTAATTTTAATTCAGTTAATGTTGTGGATAGGGGGTATTGTGTTCATAATTTACAAATTACTCGCACAACACTATGGCGAATAATCCTCCACCTTTGATGGTTGTTTATGTAAATAACTATGATAGTATTTTGACATGAGATTGTTAGTTGAGTTTAGAATGTTTTTATGCTATTGATTTAACATGGTAGTGTTAATTTAGTTTGTGTTGTAATTTACATGCTAGTGTTAATTTATTGTGTCATTTTCTACAAACGTGAATGTTATTATGAGAGTTGTGGTATTTTACACTGTATATTACATGCAACTCATGTTATTAGAATTGACATTAATTGTTCATCTTCGTTGTGTTACAATTTATGTATTGACCACTCTCTTATTCGTCATTTATAATAAATGACCATTTCAATTCAGCTTCAGTATCTCTGATAATGAAAAATTACAAATGTCTTTTCCTATCAATGATTACCGAGAATTGTAAACATCGTACTGAACTATTGGTGTGCTACACAACTTTGTTGATGTCTTTTCATTATTCGTGTCTGACATTTTATGTTGTCTCTCCTCAATTTTCGTAATGTCAGTGATATTAAAATTGATGAAATAGCGTGTTTATACACAATATGTGTTACGGTTTCTTATTCTTTGTGTCTGCAGATTAATTTTTAATTTGAAAGTTCACAAATTTCTTTCAATTGCAATGGCGAAGGGAATTTAATGATTCTGAGCAGTCGTCAAGTATTAAATTTGTTTACATAATATTTGCATTGACCAAACGAGTAACTTCCCTTTGACCGATAGTGGAACATGATCTGCCATAAATAAATTTATATATGGTATATATAAATATTGTTTAATTTTCAAATGCATTTAATTTAAAAACTTAATATATATGCAACTTTATCGTGCAAGAAACAAGCATACGGAAAATGAAGCGATCGAAAACATTTGCTTTGCAAGGAAAGTCATATAATATTTACTTAAGAGCNAAATATCAATAAAAGGGACAGAAACTTATTACATTTACCCTATATTACACCACTTATAACTGCTTAGTACAAGGTCATGTGACCAAGCAGTGGGTTGAAAGTGAATTTAAACTTCTAAGTAAAAAGGTCCTTGAAATTATGAAAAAAGGAGAGACAATCCGGATAAAGTAATTAATGAGATGCCCCTAGTGATACCAATTAACAATGACACAAGAACAAATATGGAAGAGGATAATAATCACATTGATAATGTGGAAGAACATAATGAGGGAAATGAAACTTCCATAACGGTAGAAAATATTGATGATGATAGTCAAGACCAGACAGTGGTTAAAGAACTGCAAAATGAACATGCAATTCCAAAAAGTATTAATGAAAACAGTATGAAAGAGCATGTTGCTGAGTCTACAAATGAACATAATGAAGCACTAATACAACAAGACATATCAGATAACAAATCAGATTGTGTAAAATTCATTGACAATATATATCGTTGAATTAACAAATAAAGTATCAGGGATGGAATTCAAATTTGAGACTTTCGAAAACAAAAGTTTTAAACATGAGGAAACCCGTTCCCACGACATGGATGATATGCCAACTCAAACTATCAATCAACCATTGAATAAAGAGAAAGAAAAAAATTAAGTAAATGTAAAAACCTCAAACAAGTTTGATCCTCTAGCTGATCTAATGGAAGACAATGAAACTGAAGAATATAATTTAACAAGTAAAGAAAAGAGAAAAAAGGCACTAGATATTACTACAGGTCTTGTAAATGAAAACATACCAGAAGACAATGAAACGGAAGAATATGACTTAACAAGTAAAGAAAAGAAAAAAAGAAAGGCACTAGACATTACTACAGGTCTTGTAAATGAAAACATACCAGAAGACAATGAAACGGAAGAATATGACTTAACAAGTAAAGAAAATGAAAAAAGAAAGGCACTAGATATTACTACAGGTCTTGTAAATGACAAAATATCAACACCAAACAAAGAGATAAGTTCTAATGAAAAAAATGTACAAAGGATAAATGAAAGTAGCAATGCAGATTCAATTAATGACAATATGCGAGATTCAAATGAAATGTTCACTGACGCTGGTAAAACAGAACTAAAAGAAGAAGTTGACCTATGGATCATAGGATCCTCTATTACCAGAAATATTAACCCGCAGCTAATGTACAAAAACAAGACAGTAAGAGTGAAGACACCATTAGACAAAACTGTAAATGGGACCAACAACTATATTCTCACTGGAAAAGTGAAGGCTAAAATATTATATTTCAAATTGGCTCAAATGATTTGAACAAAAAGAGTCCCAATGAAGTCCTACATGAGATAAAGGATCTTGTAAACACTTGTCAATCTCAAATGCCAGGAGCGGAAATAATTGTGAGTGAAATATTGTCTAGATTTCAACAGAATGAAAACTGGAGGTATACTTATGAAAGCAAGAGAATTGAATTTAATTCTGGTTTAAGACAAATTAGTATTCAGTTCAATTGTAATACAAAAAATGTATATCAAAGTGCCCATATATACAGGAAAATGATGTTGTCGATGGAATTCACCTAACAGTAGAATCAGGGTTCCAAAAACTGATAAGCACTTACAAAATAGTTACAAATAAGTTACTTGGGATGAAAGATCCTAGAGATGGTAATATGAGAAAAGATAGATAGCATAAATCTAGATTTAATTATAGGTCATCAACCTTCAACTCATACAAACCAGAAATTCAGCAATAGAACAGGAGGTGAAAATATGATTTCTATGAGCAGGACAAACGTAACTTGAAATACGATAAGAATAGGAGTTATAACAATGAGCTTAAGAACATGACAGATACCCAATGGAGTAGGGTCTCACGTTGTGGAGATCAGGATAGCTATATCCGCATGAATAGTTCCGATATGTATGAAAATAAACATATGGACAGGTCTCAGGTATATAAAAACAAAATTAGTAACAATTTTGATGAAACCGCCCAAGAAAAACTAAAATGGTTTCTAAAAACATTTATACAAGAACTAAACTAATTTTGTATGATCATTATGAAAAAGTTTTGAAGAGATACAGTTCATAGTTCAAAACATGACTGATGTGTTGTTCTGATTTATTATTTAGTCAAGAGAGCTGATTATTATTTTATTTTATATTTCTTAGTATCATGAAAATTTGACTGTGAGCATTGTGAATCTTTGACATGTTTGAATGTAAATTATCTTGAATTTACATCCAAACACCCAAACAATAGTTGATTTAATTTTAAACAAATTTAATATTCACTATATGTCTATTGAGACAAAGGTAGAAACAGGTATAAATAGAGAATACAAGCTAAATTAAGTAAACAATATATATACATGTCGTGGTATAAAGGGGCAAAATATAAAGAATATAGCATGCAATGTTTAGCATATTGTTGGTAGACAAACATGTGACTCATATCTATAAATACATATCTTACTCTTGGATTTGTGACTATGCACCCATTTATATTTATAAATATTGGTGTTTATAAACTACTTAAAGTAGAGTATTTATCATGTCTTTTCTTGCAATTACAAAGTAAATTCATTATGAATCACTCCTATATAGATTGTCTCTCAATATCTAGTTGGAATGTTAATGGATTAGGGCAGAAGTACAGAGATGATGATTTTATAGAACATGTAAACTGTGACATTAATATATTATTAGAAACATGGAAGGGCGACTCGTCGGATATTAAAATTCCAAATTATTATAGTTTATCTAAATGGAGAGGGAGGAAAAAACGAGCAAGAAGAAATAGTGGAGGGATTATAGTATATATTAAAAGAAAATAAAAAGAGGTAATGAATGCATTGAAAATATTTCTAAATCGCATAATAGAATATGGCTGAAATTGAAGAAAGCTTTTATTGGACTAGACCAAGATTTATATTTATGTGGTATATATATATACCCCCAATATATTCACCACATTATAATAATGAATATGAACATCTAGAGTCTGAAATTAATTTACTAACGGATAAAGGTAAAATATTAATTATGGGAGATTATGATTCAAGAACATCCACAGAGGTAGATTTTATTGCAGATGATGAAGTTTCGCAACATATGTCTGATATTTTGCCCAAAATTATAAGTCAGATATATATTTATCTAGAAAGGATAAACTGCTAAATTCACAGGGTAAAGAATTGTTAAATCTCTGTATCTCTGCCCAACTCCGGATGCTAAGTGGTAGATATGTTGGTGATATTCTTGGTAATATGACATGTTTTAACTAAAAGGTTGTAGTTTAGTAGACTATGCGGTTGCTAGTATGAGTAGAGATACTCCCCTCAGTGAAATATTTTATGGTAAAAAATCCAACATACTTTTCAGATCACTGTCGGTTAGTCACACATCTTAATTGAAATCTGAATATAGTAGATCAACATGATGATTATATGAATCATGCATTTTCATTTCAGCGGACAAGACTTTTAAAAATGTTGCTGGAAAAAGAGCTTTCAGAAAAAATGATTATGAAAATATAATTGAGTTTGGATAACTAACTTTTAGAAGTCCTCTTCTGGAGTTAATAAAGCGAATGAAATCATTACACATATTTATACAGATCTGTCAGAAAAATGCATGGAAAAAAAATACTATAATAAAAAAAAGAAAAGGTTTAAATCTCCTTGGACAGATTCTGAATTCCTTGTATTGAGGAAAAATGTCAATTTTTGTAGTAGAAAAATGAAGTTGTTTCCATTTGATAAAAATGTCAAATTAAAGTTCTTGTATTTAAAAAAAAAATTAATATCTTGTTAAGCCTATACTTATGTATATCTCAGAAATTTGGTATATGGATTTTTATGAAAAAATACTTAGGGAACAACCATTTAAAGTGAGGGATGTCATAGTTTTTTGTACTGATCTGAATTTTTTTGGACACATTATTGTTTTTTTCAATTGCAATCAAACTAAATTATTATTTTTCTTACCAAGTCAAAACATAATGTTTTTTCAATGCTTTGTATAATGGATAATAATCTTTTATTATTGGATGCATATAGCCTCTCAAAAAAATTACATTTAAATGGGACATATTCCTGGTATACCCTTGCAGAGAATATATTAAACACAAACAAAATAACTGAAAAAAAATATAGAGGTTACTAGTTTTAACTAGGAGAAATGGCATCTCACAAAATCTTTGAAGGAAAAACATTACTAGAAAACTATGAAAGCATGTTTTTTGAGAAATTGAGGCCTTTTAATATCAACAATAAACTATTTCTATACAGCAAAATAAAGACAAATTATATCATAGAACCATTTATTGAAAATTCAAACTTTGAAAATAGAAAATTAATTGTGAAAGTGAGAATAAGTGATCATGTTTTAGAAATTGAAATATAATAAAAAAAAAATTAAAAAAAATAGAGAACAACGAATTTGTAGGCAATGTCACTTAAACTGAAGACGAGGAACAAAAAAACACGAATTATTAAGAAAGGAATTTTTAACCCAGACTGAAAATTTATACACAAATTTGATGGGAAATAATCATATTCAAAATCTCGAAACAATTTTATCTTCTTCATGTCTTATGCAACTTGCTGCCCCTTTCATTCAAAAGTCATTAGAACTGAGGGGAGTTGACTAAATATAACTGCATAGTTATATGTTTGTTTTAATGTATGATTGATTTGTATGGTCATGTTTGTATATGTATATATATTCATGTTTGTTCTATGTCTATAAGGGTATAAAAGAGCATTAATAAAGTTACTGATATCAACAAAACGATCGTGACAGACGCATATTTCCTCAAACTATTGAACACAAAACAGAGCATGATATATGGTGTTGGAAACCTGGATACAGGCTTGAGACAAACACAAAATTATGGAGACGTTAAACCGGTTAATGGGATTTTTTCCCACATAGATGTCTAACGGAAATACATATATAAATAAGCAATAACCACTATTTCAGACTCTATTGACAGATCCATCAACTTCAACAAATAAAAAAAAACTTTCCACGTATTCAAGCTATAACGAAACGAACAACAACAAATATCGTTAATACATTAATCAGTTAATTTAATTTCTTCTCTACACTGTTTATTCCCAATTGCAGGGTTATGGTTATTGTGCTTAACACCACTTTCAACACTATTTCAGTTATATCGTGGCGGTATGTTTTATTGGTGGGAGAAACCGGAGTACCTGAAGAAAACCATCAACCTGTCACAAGTTACTTACGAACTATATCGTCCACCTGCAAATATTACAGATGTGAATATGCAATGAAAAACAACAGAAACAACAACAAATGAGATGATCGACACCTCGACATTGACAGTGAGGGTCGGTAAAAGGGGAATTTCCGGTAGTGCCTAACGACAAAATTGAGGGCGGAGCTTATCATAAAAAATTCCCGTTAATATGAACAGCATATTTATGAAACTGTCTGTCACATGACCAACGTGACCTAAAGGTCTCATACCTCAGAAATTTCAATTTTCGAAGTGATTTTTGTAGTGTTTAGACTGATGAAGAATATTAATTTTTAATACGACTGAAAGTTTGGGAGGGAGGAACACTAGTAACCATGTCTGTCAAATATTTTGCCACAAAAGTAACTGTGAAACTGTGTATTATTGATTTTTCCTCCTCGAGATAACCGTAGCAAAAATAATGAAGAATCTGAAGGTTTGCTCGGCCCACAGCTATTTATACCCACGGTCCCGGTTTAAGAACTAAACTTTACGCTAAAAGAGATGACTTGCATTTTCCCATTGTGAATCTTCCATTTACATCTATATGTAGAAACAATTCCAGCAACATCTGCATATGGTATGTATATCTCTCAGACGATACGACATCCCAGATGTCCGATCAGACTTAGTGCTGCGTAAAGCAACAACCTCAAATTTAACAATCCTTGGTTTGATCCAACCGACGATCGAACCCAAGATCTACCGCACTGAGATGACCATGTTAACGATAATATCCCGGATACGGATAGTATTTATTTTCTATTTCAGTTTATATTGAAATATTCATCTGTGTAGGCGTAGACCGGAGAGTGTTGATAACCTATAGGTCAAACCGGATAAGATAGACAACGAACCCCCCTCCCCCGGTCGGCTACTATGCCTCTATAGAAGAAAAAAACATGTACTTACATCGTCTTTACTAATGATTTGCAAATTGTATATAATAATAAAATTAAAGGGTTAAACATTATCATTATTATAAGATTTATCACATGTTTATTTCATCCCGACCTTTGTTTATTTGTCAAAGTCTAAATATGTTTATTGATATCTATAAACTTAAAAATAAAATTTTCAGAAATGATCAATTAAAATTTAGTAAATATCTAAACCCGAAAAGTTATGTAAAAGGATATGTACTCGTTTCAGAGTTAATTTGTTGTTGTTTAATACCATGATAAATAAGAGTGGCGGGATTGAATCTTTTTCTTTCGAGGGAATTCGTGATTTAGTCATTTAAACTTTGGGATGTCGAGATTAAACTAGAATTCGGGATGCAATTTTATAATTTTCGATATTCTGGAAATAATGTTTTACTTTGACGAGAATTGGGGTGAAAACTCCTCCTACCCCTTCAAATAAACTATTATAAATAACAATGACGTCATTTCCGGGATGATATTGTTTGATTTATGACAGTAGCATTGTTTATCTTACCTATTTCAGTATCAGTTCTAAATTCGACTTTTTCATTGGTGTAGACATGGTCATGTGTCATACATTAATCTGCGTTAAAGAAATCCGCCAGTCATTAGCATAATAAAACCCGCATGCATTATATAATGCTAATGACCACTCGATGTTTTAGAGTTGCGTCCATTTTTTAAAACGCAACGGAGATCGTGCAGTTGTCAGCGTAAACCAACATAGCGGAAAGTCTTATTTCCTTGAATGAAATAAAAATTACTTGTGCATAGGGCATTATCGTGATAGATACTGCCCTTGAGACAGTAACCACCGCATCCAGCCGAGCATTCGGGGTGATTGCTATGTGAAGCGTGGGGTGTCCGTTTCGAAACGGTTGATTTGTTAACATGGTAAGTTCATTTGACATTTGTAATAATAAAGGGACCGAGTCTGATCAAAATTATTAGTGCACAGAATCAAGACATTATCATGGTTTATGAAGATGTGATTAAAGTAGATATATACGCTGTAGGCTTAGCAAACGCTCGCGCCCAACTCTAATATCGGGTGCAAAAATTAACAACATCACTCCTGTTGGGCCAAATAATTGCAACAATAGATTATCTTCAAAAAATTACTGATCCTAAACTTTCAAAATTATTAGACAAATCAAATTCTACAAGATACGCCAGAGAAGATACCACGAACAAAGCGTCAGTCTGGAAAATGAGATGTGGAGTATGGGGTTGTTAACTGTGTGTTCTTTACGGGATGTAGGTTCTCGTTTTTTTCCATTGATTATGCCCAATAAATTACTAGAAATTTGTGCTCGAAATTATTTAAATATTTGTTTTTCACACAACATGATTTGTAACGTTGATATGATATACTTAAACTATACTCATTGTTTTCATGAGCCTCAACGTGTCTCTTTAATGAATGTAGTGTTTATTTAACGTTTTGCGCAAAACTGACAAATACAATTTGTCCCTGAAGTTGATACAACTATCTCCTCGTGGTCTACATCCATCTGAAATAAATAAAGCAAAACTGAACTGTTATTGGTTATTGTAAAGAACACACCTTTAATTTCACATATAAGCAAAAATAGAGGAAATCATATTCAATGAATCAAGGACACGAAACATGTCAAATGTCTACACAAATATCAATGCTATATAATGAACCATCAAAGTGAAACATGAATTCCAAATTTCGAATAGTAGGTCAAGATACGAGGTAGACCTAACAGGGTCTGTGGTGTCCTTTAATTCAATTTCTTTTGGGATAGATGCGACGGAGATAGCCACCGAATCGAGGATTATTCAGTGACAATACAACATCTATATAGCCGAAAGTGAGATTAAACGACCTGGCCAAATGCCGTTCTTTCATCTTGATAAGATCTATTAAGTTAGCCTTGTAAAAGTGAGGAAACAAGTATTTTAATGCAGACCAAGTGTTAAAACACACGCCCACCACATTGGACACATATGTTGTAAATATCGTCGTCTTGTATTTTGAAAGTGATTTGGTATCTTTTGTCACAAAATAAGTTGAGTACCCACCAACAACTTAGCCTTGGATAGGGTATATTGGGATACGGGATATTTGTCATTTTATTTTTAGGGATATGGGATATGTGTCCTCTGAATTACTGGGGTGTGGGATATTGTATAGCCATTTTAGGTATTTTTAGGGATATTTTTTCCCTTTTGACCGAAAATCAATTTAAGGGATATGGGATATTTGCCTATTTTGTTTTAGGGATACTGGATATTGATACTCCCCTCCCCCCCCCTAAACAAGGCTCACAACTACCCGAAATCACAAAAAGACAGCAAAAGCTAACTACAAGTTTTACCTTAAATATATTTACAGGTGAAAANAGCATGGCTCACAACTATCAGAAATCACAGAAAGACAACAAAAGCTAACAACAAGTTTTACCTTAAATATATTTACAGGTGAAAAGCATAACAAGCAAGCAAAAGAAAACGAAATCAAAGCAAAAATTGTGACACGTTTTTGGTGTTGTGTGATCTTAATTTGTCTAAAATAAAACAACATATATTTGCAAAACCTGTTAAGTGGAATGTCCGCCTTTTGCTAGACAACATGACTCTTATGTTTTTATTCAATTTCAAGTTGAGGTAATTATAATTATGTTCATAAAACGAGTACCTACACCCCATAAGGAACACGAAGTTAACACTCAATACTCTACATCTAATTTTCGTGGCTGACGCTTTGTTTATGGTATCTTTGGTGGCAAAACCTGTAGCGTTTGGTTTGTCTTATAATTTTGAAAGTTTAGGATTAGTAATGTTCTGAACATACGCTTTGGGTTGCAAAATATCGGTCTAAAAGGAGTGATTTTGTTAATTTTGCACCCGATATTAGAGTTGGGCGCGAGTGTTTGCTAAACCTATACCGTATATATCTACTTTAATCACAGCTTCATAAACCATGCTAATGTCTTGATTCCGTGCACTAATAATTTTGATCAGACTCGATCCCTTTATTACTACAAATGCAAATGAACTTATAATGTTCGCAAATCAACCACTTCGAAACGGACACAGGAACGCTTCACATAGCAATCACCCCGAATGCTCCGTTGGACGCGGTGGTAACTATTTTATAATTGGACTACGTTCTGATGTATGATGATGTATCAAGAAAGGTTTGAATAAGCCAAAGGAGTCATGCAACGCCGTAAATGGAAGCAGGATAGACACCACAATGACCAAAAGAGTCACGAGCACAGACACCACAATGACCAAAAGAAAAAGGACAAAAGAACTAGCAATGATCTACAAAACGCTACACAGAAACTAAAGATGGAGCAACACCAACCCCACTAAAAACCAGGGGCTCCAGGTGGACCATGTTAGTTGTCGATCTCCCACTAGTGACACCGGTTGTGTTACTGTTAAACGACACGAACATCATCTGGCACGGAGGTCATAGTGGCCACTGGTATAAGCAAATATATACTTATTGTTATTTTTTTAAGATTCAGATGGATTCTGTTTTATGCCCACTTCCCATTGCTAAGGTGTTTTAAAATATATGGTTGGAAATATTTGTGAGTGTCATATCATCACATTCAGTCTTTTTTAACATTCCTGTTTTAAATAATATGGTGTTATAACATCTCATCTTGCAATCCAGTCGTTTAGGTTTCTGGTGTCTAAAGCCACTTTCAACCATATTTCAGCTGTATCGTAACGGTCAGTTTTATTGTTGGAGGATAGCGGAATACCCGGAGAAAATCACCGATCCTTCGCAAGGCAATGCCAAACTTTATCACGAGTACGCCCCACCATGAGTGGGATTTGAACTCGCAACTTTAGTGGGGATCGGTACTGATTGCATATGTAGTTGTAAATCCAGCAACCATACGAACATGACCCCGACGGCCCTTACATTCGTTTTCATTAACTTTGAAGTTGACACTTTTAACACACCTTTACTTGACCACTCAATTTCCTGATTTCGTGCAGGCACTTCAATAAAAGGTGGAGGGATTGTATTAGTTTGACGGGTCCAAACCTCCTCTTTCAGTGAAATGGTGCAGTCATGCAAGTGTTTTCAGCACGTGTAAGTAAAATTCTAACTCTCAAATATAACCGGACGAACAGCTAAAGGATGTTTTAATCCTGAACATGTCCCACGCATCTCATGTAGACTTTGCAGTGTCGTCAAATTGACAAAACAACTCGACAAGATGTCATGAAAGAGTCGATAAGTTGCATAACAAGTGAATAAGATGGCTCTTAAATGTTGACAAGTCGTAAAAGAACTAGACTTTCTGACATGTTAGTTCAGAACTAACTCCACTTTCAGAACTAACTGAACAAAGGGTGTACCATATGCGCTTCCATAAATATGCGCTGCCGTAGCAAACAACTAAAGCTACTGATACTGCAATTTCTTATCTTTAATATGCTAAGATAATTATTTAACATACCTAGTAAGCCTATTATCAGGGGTATCCAATCCTTATGAAGAATACGTAGTGCCTTAACATAGCCTCTCATGGCACTAATGACTTCCAGATGGTACCTCCTGGCTCAAAGAATTTGAGTATAACTGAGATTGTACCTTTTGATTTTTGTTTATAGTTTCATCTATATTGATAATGGGTTGATGAAACTTTGTCATGTTATTACTAATAAATACATCATGGAAGCCAGAATGTGTTGGGAGTTTTAACATGGATTGGCGGATATTAGTATTTTATCCCGAGCCAGAAACGAGGGATAACATTTATTAATATCCGCCAATCCATGTTAAAACTCAAAACACATTCTGGCTTCCATGATTTATTTCGATTCTGATATGTCTAAGAGTACAAATACGGTAGAATACTTTGATTGGAAGACGGTAATTTATATTAACGCTTGTGGAAAATGTCGGACACAATTTATGTAACTCGAATAATACTGGACCCTCTATCGGCACTATCACTAGATGAGTTAATGTAGCGACCAGCGAGAGCATAACATAGCGACTGGATTATTAGGATTACATTCACCGGCGCAATTGCGAATGAGATTATATCGAATAGATAACTCTCTGGTTTGTTAAAGCGGAAGAAGACGGTCATGTTAGAATATCTGATATTTCTATCATTCCGATGGTATTAACTAAAAATCCACAAAAATGTGAGATAGCACCTTCTGGTTCTAAACCATCGATATATTTAAGCACGTGGCACAGAATTACAACATCGAAGTTGTTACATGTATAAAATCATTTCTATTAAAGGGATTCGGTGATCTCAACCATCATTTAAATAGAGATAGTATACAAGGTTATCTTACGACATAATAGTGATACAATGGTCACATTTGAACCAACGTTTAATTACCGATACTATCTTTCGACATCTGTAGACAAGTAACAGAATTCTTTTCAACAAGGTGTTAATATCCTCCGAAAGACATTTTGAAAGATAAGATCAGACGATACTTTAAACAACCTGATTTAATCATGTTGTACATATAATACTTAGAATACAATGACGTTGCTCGCGCGTGGCATATGAATTGTGAAATATAAAACTCTATACCGGGCTGGGGGAGCTCTATATTACTATCAGTGTGTGGGAAATTTATAATGAAAAACATTGAAGTCGTCTATTTTGTCCTGACATCTGATAGAAAATTGACCATTGATGGATACAATACATGTAGATTTAGTTAGACCTTTGTTTTTTGTTCATAGCAAAGTCTGATAGTACATGTACATGATGTATCCTTACTTCTACGCAAGTTTCAGAATAAGAAAAATATCTAAAATTTATTTATAATGGTGATTTAAATAAAACAAAAAGGACAGTTTAACAATATTATATTGTAATAGATAGCTATATTTGATGACGTTTTACCCAATAGAAGTATACTTTAAATTTAACTAATCTTTTTCTTAAGCAGGAAGAATTGAAAAAAATGAGAGGCATGAATACATGTACACCATTTTTAATTATGTTGATGTCAGGTAAGAATGTTTTTTTTTCCTAGTTTTTCATCTTTAATTATCGAAATGTGTTTCCATTTTAAACTTGAAATTGTTTGTAAGTGAATTTCCAGTAATAAATTAAAGTACAACAACACCCGAATGTCTAGTACCTCATCATCATTATCTCATTCAAAATTAACTTGTTCTCACCATGATATAGCTGTTCTTCAAACAATTGCTGAGTTGGCGTTAAACAACAATCACTCACTCACTCATAAGTTATTCTAGAGTTTGTGTGGAGTACAGTGATTTTCAAGTCAGAGCTCCCAATAACTACAAACATTATACGGTCGTCATCACAAATTGGTTGACAGTTAACAAATATCCAGATCACAATTAACAATGGATTCTTTTTCCTTCTACGTAGATTTTCTTCTTTCCTCTATCACAGAGAAGATTTTTGCCGGACTTGTCAATATTAGTAACAGTATAAGAAGCAGGTACTGCTAACCTTTCGCGTGCATCTGGCTTCAAAGCGATTTTTTGGTGGAGTCCGTTGTCCTCATCTTTTTTCTGTGCTGTGTTTTGATTTTTTTTTGTTCGTCACGTGTCTTGTGTGCCAAATGTGGCCAGTTTCTCTGGATTGTCCATTCTTGATTGCTCTTCGGTTTTTTCTAGCATTTATTAAAAAAAAATATATAAAAATTTAATAAAACATTGGACAAAAAGCAATTTTTCTAATATGACCTCACTCTTTCCCTTTGTAAAAGAAAACATAATTATTTCTTCGTATTATCTCATTAACACATGCGCCGATGAATGTGACTGACGTTTCCATTGGCATCATATATTGTGAGCCGAATAATGCCGATAGAGGGTGCAGTATTATTCGAGTTACATAAATTGTCTGTGACATTTTCCGCAAGCGTATGTATAAATTACTGTCTTCCAATCAAAGAATACTACCGTATTTGTACTCTTAGACATATCCGAATCGAAATAAATCATGGAAGCCAGAATGTGTTTTGAGTTTGAACATGGATTGGCAGATATTAGTAAATTTTATCCCTCGCTTCTGACTCGGGATAAAATACTAATATCCGCCAATCCATGTTAAAACTCCCAACACATTCTGGCTTCCATGGTTTATTTCTTAAATAAAAACCGTCCAATATCACTGAACGACCAAAGGACATATATAATTGATCATTGGTGCAGGTACTTCAATAAAAAGTGGAGGGGTTTAATTAGTTTGATGGTCCCAAACCTCCCCTTTCAGTGAAATGGTGGAGTCATGCATGTGGTCTCGACATGTGAGTAAAATGCAAATCCTCAAATATAACCTGGCGAACAGCGTTATTATCAAGAAAGCTATAATCCTGAACATTATAGGCCTACATAGCATAACTAATCTTCTAACCGTCAAATATAACCTGGCGAACAGCGTTATTATAAAGAATACTATAATCCTGAACATTATAGTCCTACATAGCATAACTAATCTTCTAACCCTCAAATATAACCTGGCGAACAGCGTTATTATAAAGAATACTATAATCCTGAACATTATAGGCCTACATAGCATAACTAATCTTCTAACCCTCAAATATAACCTGGCGAGCAGCGTTATTATAAAGAACGATATAATCCTGAATATTATAGGCCTACATAGCATAACTAATCTTCTAACCCTCAAATATAACCTGGCGAACAGCGTTATTATAAAGAACGCTATAATCCTGAACATTATAGGCCTACATAGCATAATTAATCTT
>MJUT01023175.1:424075-452018 GCA_002080005.1 Gigantidas platifrons
ATTACTAATCTTCTAACCCTCAAATATAACCTGTCGAACAGTGTTATTATAAAGAACGCTATAATCCTGAACATTATAGGCCTACATAGCATAACTAATCTTCTAACCCTCAAATATAACCTGTCGAACAGTGTTATTATAAAGAACGCTATTATCCTGAACATTATAGGCCTACATAGCATAACTAATCTTCTAACCGTCAAATATAATCTGGCGAACAGTGTTATTATAAAGAACGCTATATTCCTGAACATTATAGGCTTACATAGCATAACTAATCTTCTAACCCTCAAATATAACATGGCGAACAGCGTTATTATAAAGAACGCTATAATCCTGAACATTATAGGCCTACATAGCATATCTAATCTTCTAACCCTCAAATATAGCCTGGCGAACAGTGTTATTATAAAGAACGCTATAATTCTGAACATTATAGGCCTACATAGCATAACTAATCTTCTAACCCTCAAATATAACCTGGCGAACAGCGTTATTATAAAGAACGCTATAATCCTGAACAGTATAGGCCTACATAACATATCTAATCTTCTAACCCTCAAATATAACCTGGAGAACAGCGTTATTATAAAGAACGCTATAATCCTGAACATTATAGGTCTACATAGCATAACTAATCTTCTAACCCTCAAATATAACCTGGCGAACAGCGTTATTATAAAGAACGCTATAATCCTGAACATTATAGGCCTACATAGCATAACTAATCTTCTAACCCCCAAATATAACCTGGCGAACAGTGTTGTTATAAAGAACGCTATAATCCTGAACATTATAGGCCTACATAGCATAACTAATCTTCGTTATACAGAATGGCAACTTCGAAATCACGAAATCTGGTAGAAAATTGAACATTGTTGGATACCAAACGGGTAGTTTTAGTATTTCCTATTTATTTATTTTTTCACAAAGCTTGATGATTCATGATGTATCGTTACTTTTACACAAGATTCATAAAAATATAACATATTTAAAATTTGTTTAAAAAAAATATAATGATCTTTTAAATGAGAGAAACAAAAGGATTAAATAACATAAAATCACCGATACATATGATATTGTAGTAGGTAGATATATTTGAGACATGGAACATAAGACATATACTTTAAATTTGACTACGTGGCATTATTTTCTAAAGCAAAAAAGTATGGAAATAATGAGAGGCGTATATACATGTACGCCTTTTTTAATTATCTTGATGTCAGGTAAGACTTTTTTCTAGTTTTTCTTCTTTAATTATCGAAATGTGTTTCCATTTTAAACTTGGACTTGTTTGTAAGTAAATTTCCAGTAATAAAGTATAACAACACCCGTATTATACATGATTAGATTTAATGTTTAATAATTAAAAAAATGGTAGAGCATTCCTTACATCCATATCTGTCCACAAAGTCTTTAAGGCTGGGCAGCCATACAAGGTCATTGCAATGAATTCTATAAATAATTCATGATGAAATGTAGAAAACGGGAGATATAAACGAGTACAGCTTAGAACAGAAAGGTTAAAAATGAAATCAGAACAATTTGTATGCGATTCAAACAGAGACCATCGTGGTCATGTTCGTCTGGTAGCTGGATCTGCAACTACCTGTGCAATCAGAGCATATCACCACTAAAGTCGTGAGTTTGATTCCCGATCATGGTGAGGTGTACCTTATGTGAGAAAGTGTTTCAGTCACTTGCGGCAGACCATTGGTTTTCTCCTGGTACTCCGGTTTCTTTCACCAATAAAACTGACTTCCGCGATATAACTGAAATATTGGTGTAAACCATCATAACCATAACCCCTTTTCTTCACTTCGTAGGAATAACAGTGACGTTGAAGTATGATCCATTGTAATCGAACAGAGTAGACTAAATATAGCCTTCCAGAAGAACATGTGTAGTTTAATCATTTTGGCAATTACATTGTCTGTCCTTCGATTTACGGTTTTTGATTACACATATTTAATCTTCAAACTTTTCAATGCTAATGCTTTAAATGGCCTCTTTGGTTTGGTTTATGGCGTTCAACGCCACTTTCAACAATTGTTCAGTTATATCATGGCGGTCAGTTTTATTGGTTGAGGAAACCGTACAATCGTAACTACTCAGCCATTCTCGCTACCCTACAAATAACTTCGTAAGTAGGTGACGGATAACTATAACTACTTTTCACATGTCAGTTACATGAAAGTTTGATAAAGTTATATTTTAAAAAAAATTCTATATTTCAATTATTTTCATGGATAAAAGTTAAAGTTTTAATTAGTTTTGCATGATTAAATTTTACTTAGTATGTCTTCCATATTGGATTTTCGTGGACTATATTTTTGTGCGGCTTAACTTCCGGCAAACAATTTAAGAAGTATTTCTACTATCTACGTACGAGGTTATTGTAAGGTAGCGAGAATGGCCGAGTAGCTACGATTGGGAAACGGTAGTGCTCCGCGCCCCTTTTGAAGTTCACATGAAAGCTGAACGATTTTCATGGGTTTTCCGAGTTTGTCTATTTTTCTTGTAATAGCACTGAAATTTCTTGAATTAAAATCATACTTTTCTTTTTACTTTTATTATTTGAAATGAATTTTGTATTCATTTGTGATATATATGTAACAAGAATATATTTTACCATTTAGTGTTTAAGTAAAATTATCACAACCCATAAGTTGTTCTACCGCATCGGTAGTATAATGGTTAGCGTGCTAGCCTCGAGTGAGGTAGATCGTGGGTTCGATCCCCGGTCTGGTCGAACCAAAGACTATAAAATTGGAATGTATTGCTTCTCCGCTAACCACTCAGCATTAAGGGGTAAGAGCAAAGACTGGTTGACTCGGGATCAGAATAATGTGTCCGAGTGGAGCGACATGTCAACCCGCAAACTGATGTTTCAGTGAGCTAGCTCTATAAAAATCCAACTTCGGTCAAGAACAAAGCGTACCTTACCATCATCACGGTGGTTTGCTACGTCACACGCACAGATACTTGAACATCGCCTCGAGGTAGGTTTATGCAGTTGTTCAATTTAAAAAAGGAAAACTAACAAAACCAAGTAGTTCACCGAAGGGCCCAAATATCAGACTTCCTTGTTAGCATACATTCATTGCGTGGAAACCCGTTAGTTTTGCAATCACTTCTGTACAGTTAAATTAGTTTTGTGTGAACGGTATCCTTGCCCGGAATTTTAACTGTACAGAAAGAAGTGTTTGCAAAACTGACGGGTTTCTATGCAATGAATGTATGCTAACAATGAAGTCTGATATGTGGGTCTTTCGGTGAACTACTTGGTTTTGTTAGTTTTCCTTTTTTTAATTTGTAAAACTGCATAAATCTATCTCGAGACGATGTTCGCGATGTTCAAGTATCCGTGCGTGTGACGTAGCAAACCACCCGTGCATCATTATCTCATTGAAAATTATGTTGTTCTCACCACGATATAGCTGAACAATTGCTGAGTTGGCGCTAAACAACAATCACTCACTCATAAGTTATTCTAGGGCTTTTGTGCAGTACAGTGATTTTCAAGATAGAGCTCCCAATCTCTACAAAAATTATACGGTCGTCAACACGAGCTTGTTGACACTTACCAAATATCCACATCTCAAATAACAATGGATATTTTTCCTTTTACGTATATTTTCTTCTTTCCTCTATCACCGGGTATTATTATTATTATATTTATCATTATTTTTTTATAGGATCTTTAGGCCAAAGCCATGTTTGCCTGAAATATAAAGACAGGGGTGATACTATAGATATTATATGTAGCGTAGACAGACTTAAATATCAAATTAAGTTTACAAATCCTGCTGGGAAAGAAAGCGGAAACTGTGGAGAGCCGTTCAGGGTTGGAAAAGGAACAGTTTTCTGCAACAAAGCGTTCAATATTAATCAAGACTTGACAACAAACATAACAACATTAATCATTAAAAAGAAGGAACTTATGTATGGTGAATGGAAGTGCTACCATGGAACAAATATTGGATCTGACAGCGTAGATATAAAAATGCCAGGTAAGTATTGACAACTTAGAACAAATAACGTAAAACGAGTTTGAAGATACCAAAATGGTATCAGAATCCATAAATCGAAGGACAGATGATACAATGGCCAAAAGAAAAAGGACAAACAACGATCCACAAAATACTACACAGAAAAATAAAGATCGAGTAACATGAACCTCAATAGAAACCGGGGTGAACTCAGGTGTTCCGAAGGGTATGAAGTTTCTGTTCCACTAATGACATCCTTCGTGTTACTCTAGTTACAAACCCGGTGATGAGTCATGAAAGAGGAAAGGACCGGGAAGTGCTTATAACAAGTGGAACATATTCCGTAACAGCTAACCAAGTCATGGTTTATTGGAAAGAACAATTAGTGAAAACATCTCGGAGACGAAATAGCAACGACCATACGGATAAGGATTAATATTTCTCACCCCTTGGATAAAGTAGTCCGTTAATTTAGGTGAAAAAGATTTTTCTATCTTACTCTGGCTCCTGAGTAAAAACAAGCTACACGTGCCTTTTCCCGCAAAATTGTTTTCCATTAGTAAATTGTCGATTTATCGATATACATCCGTGTCTTGACAGTATTTTAAATATATTTCATAATATAATATATTGACGGTATCTTTAAATGGTACCACAACAGTGATAAATACTAATATAAACTATAAAAAGTTATTTGACGTTGGTCCAAGGGAGGTAAATTTTTTTACGTTAGGTACTAACAAGGGAGAGCACTCTATAGTTTCTCAACGTAAACAAATATTGACAATCTTGATAATTATGACTAGGTTGAATTAGATGGTTATAAGTTGTTATCACCTGTAAATCGTCAAAATTGTAAAGCAAGGTCGGGTGGAATCTGTGTTTTTGTGAAAGATTTCTTTTGTAAATATGTTCATGTTAATTACCCTTTTACTAATTCTAGTCATTGTGTATTTTGGCTTACGATTGATGAAAGATTGTCATTGCAAAAAACCTTATTTGGAGTGGTTTACATACCGCCTGATAATAGTATATATAGCAATATTGAGATGTTTAATGACATTGAAAATACACTACTTGATAATGATTTACAGGCTTGTTTAATTGGTGATTTTAATGCACACACTGGTAATGTGAGTGAATATGTTGTTATTGATAATAATATTCTTGATGTTCTCAATCTACAAGATGATGATAAGTTACCTTTGAATAGCTTACACATTTTAGAAGAATGTAATATCCCTGCTATAAGATGTTCACAGGATAAATATAAAATTGACAAGTATGGTAATAGGTTATTAGACTTATGTAGAAGTTTAGAGCTCTTCTTTGTAAATGGTAGAGTTGGTACTGATTGTGGTATTGGCCAACCAACTTGTAATAACTATAACTCTGTGATTGATTATGCACTTATTTCACCAACATTGTTTAGGTCAGTCATTGATTTTAATGTTTTAACATTTGATCCAATATTAAGTGACATTCATAAACCTATTTGTTTGCATTTATGTACTAATATTGTGAATAATTCTAAGTTGACTGAAGATTCAGACATTGATAATGAACTAAATAGCTCTGATATTGTAATCACCCATGTGGGTGAATCGAAAGACTCTCATATTGTAATCACCCGTTAGGGTGAAACTGTTATTAAACCAAGATGGTGCGGTGATCGTATTCCATTATTCAAGGACAGCCTAGATGAGAAAAGCGTAGATGAACTGTTAATTAGTCTTGGGGCTGTTAATCCCCAAAATACTAATATTGTAACTGTTAACAAGATTGTAAATGATTGTAACAATATAATTAAGTCTGCAGCAGATAAGGCGGGTATGTTTGTGTCCATCAATCTACAAAAAAGTGTTCAAACAAGCATAATTCATGTAGTAAAAGGTATTTTAATAGTGATTGTTATATGAAAAGAAAAGCATATCACAAGTCTAAGAAGTATTATTATAGAGTACGATATAATGAAAATTATTGTGATATGGTATGTAGAAGTAAAGAGTATAAAAAGACTACACAAAGACAATTTAATGAGTTTCAAAAGTCATTTGTTAACAAATTAAGAGGTCTGCGTACCTCTGATCCTAAGGCTTATTGGTCTTTACTGAATAAAGGTTGTGATAAAAGTAAAACTGTTACACAGAAAGTTGCATTGAATGTATTTTTTAATCATTTTAAAGAGTTCAGTAATATGCAGAATGATGTCGATATTGTTTTGCCTGATAATATTAGTGAGTACAATACTGTTATAAATGAAACGATCTCTGAGAAAGAAGTTATTGATGCTATTAAATAGTTGAAAGGTAATAAAGTATGTGGTGGCGATATGATACTTAATGAATTTTTGAAACATGCAGCTGATAAGCTAATGCCTGTATTTGTTAAAATTTTCAATATTGTTTTTGAGAGTGGTATCATACCAGATTCCTGGTCTGAAGGCTATGTTTGCCCTATATTTAAAAACAAAGGTGATCCAGCCAATGCTGATAATTACAAAGGGATAACTATGCTTAGTTGTTATGGCAAATTGTTTACCTGTATTTTGAATAACAGATTGTTTAATTACTTAGAAAGTTTAGGTTTACTGTGTGAAGAGCAAGCTGGTTTCAGAAAAGGATATGGTACACTTGATCACATATTTAATCTTAAATGTCTTATTGACCTGTATTTGTTTAGACGGAAAAAAATATATTGTGCTTTTATAGATTACCGTAAGGCCTTTGATTCTGTTGATAGAATATTGTTATGGCAAAAATTAGTACGTACTAGTATTGATGGTAATATGTTAATTGTAATACAAAATATGTATAAAAATGCAAAGTCTTGTGTTAGAGATGGCTCCAATTGTTCAGATTTTTTCCATCAAATAAGGCAGGGGGATATCCTATTTCCTCTGTTGTTTTCAGTGTTTTTAAATGACTTAACTGAATTCATGTCACATGCTTACAATGGTCTTGATGATGTTTGTAATATTTCACATTTGTTATTTGATAACGACGATATTGAAGTATATTTTAAATTGTACTTATTACTGTATGCTGACGATACAGTTATATTTGCTGAAACTGCGGCTGAATTGCAGTCAGCTCTTAATGCAATGTATTTGTACTGTGAAACTTGGAAATTGAAGGTGAATGCAGCCAAAACTAATGTAGTTATATTTTCCAAAAATAGACAAGGTGAAAATATAGATTTTATATATAACAATAAACGTTTAACAGTTGTAGATGAACTTCAATATCTTGGTACTATTTTTTTTCTAGAAAAGGTAATTTTGGTAGAAACAAAGATCGACTTGTACAACAAGCTAGAAAAGCAATGTTTTATGTATTAAAAAAAGCAAGAAAATTGTCTTTACCAATTGATATATTGTTGCAATTATTCGATTCAATGGTTGCACCAATCTTGTTATATGGTGCTGAAGTTTGGGGTTATGAAAAAAATGATATTGTTGAAACATTGCATTTAGAATTTTGTAAATATATTATGAAAGTAAAAAAATGTACATCAAATTATATTGTATATGGTGAACTAGGCCGAGTGCCTATGTCTGTTCATATAAATGCAAGGATGATTGGTTTTTGGGCACGTATTATAAACGGTAAAAAAGAGAAAATTTCTAAAACACTGTATGATATTTTGTATCAATTAGATCTTTGTGACGTATTCTAAATGGTTAAATTGTGTAAAAGATATATTGAACAAATGTGGTTTTATAAATTGTTGGAATGATCAGATTGTTCCTAGAAATTTTAACCTATCTAAGAAAGTTAAGCAGTACTTTTATGATTCGTATGTTGAGTATTGGAATTGCAAATCTTTAATGCACCTAAATGTACTAATAATAGAATGAATAAATCTGAATTTGGATTGGAAAAATACTTTGCTATATTACCGCCTGATTTAATGTATAACATGTGTCAATTTATATGTGGTAGTCACAAATTGCCAATAAAAATGGGTAGATTTTTTAGTATTGACAGATCAGAAAGAATTTGTGATTTATGTAATAAGGAAGAACTGGGTGATGAATTTCACTACCTGTTTAACTGTACTTTTTTCAAATATGAAAGGGAAAAATTTATTCCTGAGTATTTATATAATGTTCCAAATACAATTAGTTTTAGTGAGTTAATGAACAGTGATGATAAATATGTACTCTTTGGTTTATCAAAATATGCTAAAATAGTCATGTCTGTATTCAGTAATACTTACAAGTGTTAATAATGCCTTGTAATTACATAAATGTGTCTTATATTTATATATTGCCTTCCAACAAACATAAATATGTTTCATAATTTGTATATATGTTTATGCATTACATGTTGTTTAATTGTTTATAATTATTTGTACTATCATGCCCTATGTGGGGCCTTTAGTGAAATAAAAAGTTTCAAAAAGTTTCAAAGACACGATAGAAAGAGATGAGAAAAAGAGGCATATACCGTGCAAGATTTCTTTTCTATTGTAGAATATATCACAAGTTGTTAACTTTATTATTTTGAACCCCTTTAAATAAGTAAAATGAAAATCTTGTTTTATTTTATTTCATAGCATTTTGGTCCTGTGATACGGTCCGCAAATTAATACGCCAAACTACACAAACAGTAAACAAACATTGACACAGTAGAAAGGGGTGAGAAAAAGAGTCAAATACCGCGAAAGTGGCAAGATAGTAAAATCTGTGACACCCTCGGGTAAGATTTAAATCGTATCCGACTCTGACAAGCCTCGTCCGATACGATTTAAATCTTACCCTCGTGTGTCACATATTTAACTATCTTGCACCTCTCCTGGCGTTAGACCCTATATAGGTTCTTGTGGATAATGATTAATATAAGTTCTTGTGGATAATGATTAATATAAGTTATTGTGGATAAGGATTAGTATAAGTTCTTTCGGATAAGGATTAATATAAGTTCTTTCAGATAATAATCCTTATCTGAAAGGATTAATATAAGTTCTTTCGGATAAAGATTAATATAAGTTCTTTCGGATAAGGATTAATACAAGTTCTTTCGGATAAGGATTAATATAAGTGCTTACGGATAAGAATTAATATAAGTTCTTTCGGATAAGGATTAAATATAAGTTCTTACAGATAATGATTAATATAAGTTCTTTCGGATAAGGATTAAATATAAATTCTTTTGGATAAGGATTAATATCAGTTCTTTCGGTTAATGATTAATATAAGTTCTTACGTATAAGGATTGACATCAGTTCTTTCGCATAAGGATTCAATATAAGTTCTTTCGGATAAATATTAATATAAGTTCTTTCAGATAAGGATTAATGAAAGTTCTTTCAGATAAGGATTAATATAAGTTCTTTCGGATAAGGATTAAATATAAGTTCTTATGGATAAGGATTAATATTAGTTCTTTCATATAAGGATTAATATAAGTTCTTTCTGATAAGGATTAAATACAAGTTCTTTCGATTAAGGATTAATATAAGTTCTTTCGAATAATGATTAATACAAGTTATGCGGATAATGATTAATACAAGTTCCTTCGAATAACGATTAATGTAAGTTCTTACGGATACGGATTACTATAAGTTCCTTCTGATAAGGATTAATACAAGTTCTTTCGGAGAAGGATTAACATAAGTTCTTATGGATAAGAATTAATATAAGTTCTTACGAATAAGGTTAAAATAAGTTATTACGAATAAGGATTAATATACTTTCTTATGGGTAAGGATGAATATACATGTACAAGAATGCTTCCAATGAAAAAATTAGCAAAAACTGTAAAAAGAAAAAGGTTTATTTTTTTGTGAATGGATTTTATTTTTAAATTGTATTATCTTTTGGATGCATTATTACCCAATGAATTCTCTGACACATGATGTACTGTAATGCAGACACAAATACATCGTCACAAGCCACTGGGGATGCTCAGTTTCCATCCGAAATCAACAAAGATTGTCCTATTCAGAGAGAATATGGAACAGTTTATATGTAGCAACATTCCAGCAGCACCTGCATATGGATTATGTATCTCTCAGTTGATACGATAATACAGAGAGTGTGGTTCCTATCAGGATTTCCTTGATAGAGGGTTGATGCTAATAGGAAAGCTACTGGTTAAGTTGAAGTCATCACTTCGAAAGTTTTAAGGTCGCCACCATGACTTGTTTGACCATTATGGAATGTCTGTGTCAAAAATGACCACGGATATGTTCCACTTGTCGTAGACATTTGCCGTTCCTTTCCTCATTCATGACTTATCAACGGATTTGTAGCTATATTAACACGACGGGTCCCACTAGTCAGTGGAGCAGGAACTGCTTACTGTTCCAAAGCACCTGAGTTCAACCCTGGTTTAGAGTGGGGTTCGTGTTACTCGATCTTTAGCTTCATGTGTATGTTTTGTAGATCTATGTTTGTCCTTTTGTTCCTTTTCCGTTGTCCATTGTGCTGTCTGTTCTTCTTCGATATACAGATTATGATTACCACTTTGGTATCTCCAAACTTTTCTTGCATATTTAATTGCTACTAATTTTTATAAACTAATTTTGAAGGTGAATTTTATCATATTCACTGCGAGATATCACAGTAATGGCCGCTTCCCTGATGGGATTTGCATAGCATCAGCAACATGACGAAAGTGGCAACAAACCTTGCGGCGGAGAAATCAGTAGGTGGTTCTGCAAGTGAAATCCGTTCACAACAAAAATTAAAAGGATTTCTTTACATTTTGCAGATTTCTGCATTGGAAGCTTTCTCTATGTATATTACCCATTGACTGCATCGGTGGCATAATGGTTAGTGTCTTTGTCTCGAGTTCGGTAGATCGTGGGTTCGAGTCACAGTCGGATGAAACCAAAGACTATAAAATTGATATTTGTTGCTTCTCCGCTAAGCACGCAGCATTAAGGAGAAAGAGCAAAGACTGGTTGACTCGGCATCAGAATAATGTGTCAGAGTTGAGCGACATTTCTACCCGCGGAAAGTTGTTGCAGTGAGCTAGCACTATACAAATCCAACTCAGCGGATCTTATTATCATCTCATTGAAAATTAACATGTTCTTGCTATGATAGACCTGAACAATTTCTGAATTGGGATTAAGCAACACTCGCTCGCTCACTCACTCACTATTACCCATTGACATTACTTTTTTACCTTTGACTTTATGCCATTGTGTATTTTGTTTTTCTTTTCTGTTTTGTAGTATCAAATCCAAGATGGGATATAATTGTGCCTTTGATAATTGCAGTTGTTTGTTTATTAGCTCTGATGTGTGTTGGTGCCTATTTGGAGGTCTGCAGAAAAGGTAACTATCCTTACTAGATTAATTGTGTTACGAAACAATTTGTATGGATCATTATATAAAAAAGAACTTAACCCTTTGACTACGATAGGCACATATATGTCCCGTGTTGGTAGACTGCGCTAGGAACATATATGTCCCTGGACGGTAGACTGCGCTAGGGACATATATGTCCCTTGGGACAGAAATTTACGTTTATTATTTTAAGAATAAGTGACGTTGTTATAATCATTAGATTGCACAATTTGAAGTCAGATACAGATATTGCACATATATAACCTCTTTGAAATTAAAAAGAAACGGTAAGTAACATCACAATGCTGCTCAAATGATGTCATGAAATAAATGACGTCACTCTGCTGAAAGGGTCATAACGTCAGGAATAATACCGCACACGACGTTACGAACTTACGATTATACACGAAACGTCGCAGTAAAGGGCTAAACAGTGGTGGTCACATATTTTAAGATCTTGCACCTCTCCCGGTGTTATACCCTATATATCTTTAGACTTCACACTTCTCACACCATACTTCACACTTCTCACATCATACTTCAGACGTCATACTTCAGACGTCATATTTCAGACGTCATACCTCAGACGTCATACCTCAGACGTCATACTTCAGATATAATATTACGTCAGACGTCATACTTCAGACGTCATATTTCAGACGTCATAATTCAGAAGTCATACATCAGACGTCATACCTCAGACGTCACACGTCATATTACGTCATACGTCATATTTCAGACGTCATACTTCAAATCTTTGGACATTCCCGGTATTTGCAAGCACAAAATCAAACGCTTCCTTCTTCTTTACATGTATCTTATGCTCAACAAACGAGTCTGAGTCTAGAGGGTAGGGTTGATAAATTCAGTAGCAACAATATACTACCCTAGAAACGATAACACAACCCCCTCTTCTCATTGGCAGTAATGGTGTGTTGATGTGGTCAGACTGTTGAAATGATATGCTGGGCTATGTTATCATGTCACATCGATGATTTATGAAATGCTATGCTGAATATATTTGGGTTAGGATTAGAATCATAGTGTTTAACGCCACTTTCAACAATATTTCAGTTTTATTGGTGGAGGATACTGGAGTAACCGGAGAAAACCACCGACCTACCGCAAGTCAATGACAAACTTTATCACATAATATTGTACACCTCTCCATGAGCGGGGTTGGAACTAACAACCTTAGTGGTGATAAGCACTGATTACACTACCATAATATCACGACCACGACAGCGCCGAACATATTTGGCGTGCATTTCCTATGAATACTATAATAAGGCAAGATCGTCATTATTTTTGCTTCTCTCTTCTAGTCCGCATATGTAAGCCCCCTTATTGACTACTTTGACTTGTTTTCAGCATTATTTGCCACAATGAGGTAACCCATTCATTTTGAACCAAAAATGTAGTGGTCTCCTCTTCGAACAGTTTGTATTTGTAGGAAATGCCATGTTTGTGACGTTGATTTTCGTACTCTGAAGCCTGAAAAATTAAATCAAGTGCTTGTTGACAAGTCGAATTACTTTTGATACAGATCGACTTAATTAATTGATATGTTGAAATATCGAGATATTTATCGTGGCAAATCGATATTATATCTACAGGTCGATATATCCCGTAAATGATGAACGCGCTTTTCTGTCGAACTACCAATTGGGGTGGGAGATATCAGGTCCCGCTGGTAGGTAGTTCTGAAAACGCAATTTTTTTCCAATTAAATCAAACTTTTGTGTTGACATTTTTAGTTTCACGTTGTGATGTCTGCGTGAAACGATTTTCGAATCGTACTTGCTTCCATTTGTTTTGTTGCTGGTTCATGTGTCTAACACGATTTCCATATTTTTTTTCATTTCAGTTTTCGCTTAGAGTACATTCACGTCTAAAACATGATGTTTGTGGTCATGCTAGGCCATTTTTCGTACCCATCCAATCACACACAAAACAGCTTCAAATACTGATCAAATGCAATATGGACAACAGCTCATTCACACCTAGAGATTTGGTATTAGACCTGACTTAGGCCTATGTGGATTAGTGCTAGAAGCTGTTGTTTTTAAAAGGGATAAACTATATAGAAATTATCACATGACCTTTTCATGTCAGATCAGAACTTTCCATTTATATGTAGCAACATTCGAGCAGCACGTGAATATGGAATATATTATATATTATCAACATTGAAATGGCTGATAATATTTTTGTACGAACTTGATTGCATAAAATTGTATTGTTTTGTGTTCTAAACACAATGCGTTGAACGATATAAGTTGATCTGTGTGTTTATTGATTTCATTTGAGATCTCATTTGAGGTCAATGTAGCTATAAATAAACTTCATTCATAACTACGGCTTTTAAAAGATTTTCCCATCCTACAACATATTTTCTGTATACACATCGGTTGTTAAAATGCCGACTATAGCCAATGAAAAGATCTCATTTGAGGTCAAGTTCGTACAAATATATATACATATATATCTCAGTTGATACGATATTCCAGATTAACCGCCATTGAATATCTGTGTCACAAATAACAACGGAAATGTTTCACTTGTCGGTCCTTTCCTCATTCATGACTTATCACTGGATTTGTAACTATATTAGCACAACGGATGCTACTAGTGGTGCAGGATCTGCTATCCCTTCCGGAGCACATGAACTCACCTCCGGTTTTTAGTGGGGTTCGTGTTACTCGATCTTCAGTTTTATGTGTATGTTTTGTAGATCGTTGTTTGTTCTTTTGTCCTTTTTCTTTTGGCCATTGTGTTGTCTGTCTTTCGATTTACGAATTCTGATTACCTCTTTGGTATCTTGAAACCCCTCTTATCAGCCCTGTGTATCTTCAAAGACTTCTTACAAAGCCACTTACTGGTGTTCTTTTCTTAATTGAAATCGTCTAAAACTAAGGTTTATCAAAATTCTGGAAATATTTTTTTTCATATTATATTAACTTCTTTTATTATTTTTTAGGTAAAACAGAATGTGTTCCCAAGTGTACTTCATGCATTAAAAATTTAATCTGTGAAATTTGCATTGATTGTAAAAAAATGTTCTGTGAAACATGCTGCAACACCCACAACCGTTCTAAGCCTGATCATAAAGTATTAATAATAGATAATATGACTATACCTAACTATGAAGCAAATTGTGAATATTGTAGGAACATGGCTACAATAGGTTGTCTGCGCTGCTTTGTTGTATTTTGCAATAATTGTAAAAGAGAACATTTGGAGACCAAGCACAATATAAAGATGTTGATAAAATCAAATATCGTTGAATATCATAGAGGAAATATTGAAGACACGTCAACATTAGAACACAAATACACATCAGTGGTACAAGTCGAACCGTTAACGTTACGTAGGACCAGCCCGAAAGTTCGACAGTCCAGTAAGTCCAGTAAGTCTAGTAAGTCCGACAGTCCGGTAGTCCGACAGTACGATAGTCCGACAGACTAAGTACATTTAATAGCTAATCTAGAAAAATAAATTATCTGTTCTTAGTAGAAATATTCGCCTAATCGAGTTTTGACCACCGTGAAAGCAAGATCCTGGCGTTACAATATTCTTCTGTGGTTTACTGATGCATATATTAACAACTGACGTTGAAAGATTCTTATGTGGTTTACTGAAGTATATATTACAAATATTTTCGTAAAATTAACTGGTTGTTTTTAGTGTTCAAATGAGAGAAGAGTATATAGTTACGTTTATACAACATTTCTTGAATTCAATTGTGTAGAATCAACATAAATATCATATTAAGCGTTACATAACTCACATTGGCGATTCAAGATGGGACGTTTAGACCTTTCGTTAGAAAATTGAAAAAATAAATACGTTAAAAACGCTAAGAAAACCCTTTAAAAATTTGTGGATCCACATCTGATTCGCAGGAAGTACATGATTCACTTGATTAACATTGATGAAGTCGCAAATTTTAGAATTCGAAAATATTCTGAAAAGTTAAGCATTTAATTTTTTCCCTTGCGAGATTCGACGCGCGGAAAGATAACATCACTTAACTTTGTCTTCTTTTTCACTAGGGAGGATATTGAAGCGGAGTGAGGCTTACACAGATTTTAATGGCATATATTGTTAGTTTTCCATCACTTTCTTTTATTTCAAAAAGGCATATTAACCCATACATTGTATTTTAGAAGGGGCGTTCCCTTTAATTGCGTGCTTGTTTTGTAATGTGTCCGTCCGTTCCCGGTAATATTTATTATATATACCCCCATCACCATACACAGTTCAAGATCATCACCTTAGAATTAATATTCCAAACTACTAATTACGACCTTGGCGTGTATGAAAATATATACTAGTCAAAAAAAGAAACGTTACACCTCTTTCTATTTTATAACATTTTAAATACAAACAATATTTTATGATAAATTATTGTTTTCAAGTCTTTATGTCGTTATGAACATAGACATATGCACAAAATTCATTTCAGTTCAACTTTGACTGTAAGGGAGCGCAACAAAACGGAACACCCTAAAAATGTAAATAACAGTTTAATAGCAACTGTGTCCTCCTCTTGCATTAATGACAGCTAGACACCTACAACGCATAGATGATATCAGACACATGACAAAAGCCTGTGGAATGTTGTCCCACTCATCTGTGAGTGCCCTTTGAAGCTGATCAATAGATTCAGGGGGGTTATCCCGTCTACGGACGCGTCTTCCAAGCTCATCCCACAAATGTTCGATGGGATGTAAGTCTGGTGATAATGCCTGCCAAGGTAAAGTGCGAATGTGGTTATCATTAAGGAAGTTCATGGCAACACGTGAAATATGACATTTAGCGTTATCTTGCTGAAAAAAATGATTGAAGTGATGTGTTCGAATAAACGGGAGTACAATTGGAGCTAAGATTTCGTCACGATAACGAATGCCATTTAAGTTTCCAACCACTATCTTAAGGTTAGTTTTTCCAACATGACTAATTCCACCCCACCCCCATACCATTACACCACCGCCTCCAAATCGGTCGGTTTCCTTTACACAACCATCAGCGAAGCGTTCCCTACGACGACGATAAATACACACTCTTCCGTCGCTAAATTTCAAATTAAACTTGGATTCATCAGAAAACAAAATGTTCTGCCAAGTGTTTCGCCTCCACCGAAGACGTGCACGTGCCCATTGAAGCCTAGCAATCCTGTGTCGACGTTTTAACTCCATACCTTTGAGAGGGCGACGTGAATGGAGACCAGACTGACGCAACCGATTACGAACTTTTTTGTCAGAAATTCTGCTGTTACGTATACCAGGGGTTCGCCTTGCTTTGTCCACAGCAGTAAGAAAGCGATTACGTATGATAATTAGTGTGATGTGTCTATCTTGACGTAACGTCGTTTCTCGTGGTCTATCACTACATCGACGATCAGATGTTGTGTTGGTGTTGCTCTTACACGAACGAGCAATCTGTCAATTGTCATTCTTGAGCAATTAAAATGGTTTGCTATCGCTGTTTGTGTCATTCCGATTTGAAACATCCCGATGGCACGTTCCCTCTCATTTTAGAGTAAGCGGGGCAGATACTTACGTGTAGAAAAATTGTTTGTTGAAGTGGCCTTTTGTTTACAATTGCAAACGACACAGTTTATGACCTTTAATTCTAATCGAGCACGCCTGCATATATTTTAAATTATCGAAATGATGAAGAACGTGAATTCCCGAAACTGACGTAACGTCATTCTGTAAAAACATAACAATGTCGGAATCGATAGGCTAATAACCTAATTTCTATATTAATTAAATAAAAAGATATGTATGGAGCACCTGCTGAACAAAAAATATGAAAAACTGATGTAACATTTCTTGTTTTACTAGTATTAACTTGCATCCGGTCTCATGCATGTCACTTTACAGTGCATTTCTGACACTTTAAATTTCTGCAGTTAATGTTTGTCCAAAAAAATAGAATGACATGCGACCTTGACCGCGTTCAACGTTTTTGCGCGTGTAAACAAATAGTGATTATAGGTACTTGCACGTATAATTGACATGTGTCGCATGCATGTCAATCGGGTTTGGGTATATATTAAAGTCGGGAGTGAAGTTTTTAGGGCATTTGTAGTATGGCCGCCATGGTTATAATCGGTAACCGGAGAGGGAAGGTCCTCACCCATAACGGATTTAAAGACCAGTGCTAGGTGATTTTTACAGGCCTGATTTTATTTAAACTTTACTTTCAAGGACTGATATACTGAAAGAGGGGGTTAAAAATTCATGATATTAAGCAAAGTTTAATTGCATTAATGTTTGGATCTCCAACTACATCCATTAATCAAATCATTCTTCAAGTCAAAACTGCAACTCCCCCCTTTTCATATAGTTTAGACTGTTGTCTGCTTTTGAACCAGTGTTTTAAGTTTTTGACTAACATTTTCTTGAGGGTATTTCTTCGCTTTAGCGTATTTCTTCATTCTTTTAGGTTAATATTCAATACATTTCTCTTAGAGAATTCAAATAAAAAAGGTCCGAATACATATTTCCTAGACCCGGAATGCGTAGCCTTTGTCCATTGTTCCGGTAGTCTCATTTAGCCAAGAAAGTTTTTTCAGTCCGGACTAAATTGCCTGCTACGTCTGCTACGGCTCTGTCGAAAAAAATAATTTAACGATGAAGAAGACGAACAGATTTAATTTATCCAAAAATATCCCTCCCCTCTGAAAATCGTATGGTGGTCCCTTTGAGATTATCAGTGAATTAAAGACGTTTACTATTTCTTCTTCATATAAGTGAATGAAAATTCCGTCACACCAAATCTCAAGATATTTTCCTTCTTTGATGAATTTTTTTTATTTTGTTTAGTATTATTTAAGCATTTTAAAATCACGAATGTAGTTGAATGTTTACACTTGAATTCGGCATTCAATGGACAGAAAATTGTAAAGTACAATTAACAGAGGCATTTGTATGTATTAGAACCTTTAAAATGTTGAATCAATAATAAATTTGCGCCACTTGTCTAATCAACAGATTTGAAAAGTCCTTGTTAATAATTTGGTCGACTCTTTCTTTGACAAACAGCCGAAAAAGGTAGGCGACTCCAAATATATCTATTAGTTGTGCTTCGCACATTGAAGGCCTTCAAAATCCATTTCATGTTGATTAAATGCATAAAAACATTTACTTATGTGTAGCAATTACTTCTATACACAAAGCATAATATTTATATATGTGGAAAAACATAATTAGAAATAAAACAAGTCTAAATTTAAGTAATTTTACAGTATCACTGAGTAGAGACATACAATTGTATATCTGACAGTATCTAAAAATCATGTTGGTTTACATATATTTTGCAAATCAGAAGATATTTAAATATTCAACACGCTAATAAAAAAAATCTTAGGTGCTCCAATTTTAAAACCAAGAACTGTAGGTATACAGTTTAGCATATATGTAAAGTGTGACTTTAAACATTGTCGTTTCAAAATAATATATTTTTGGCAGTTTAGAACACGTCCATCAGTTTTATTGATGGATACACTATAAGACGCAGCACACTCTAGTGATCCAACAACAGAACGGAAAAATATATCCAAATTATGTTGTTGATTCGTCAGCAGAACTCGTGTTATTAATACAAAACTTATTCGAGTCAGCTTGATTAAGAAAAAAAATGATTACAAATGTAATTATATTAAATAAATTATCAGTATCAGTTTGATGCTGACAAAAATAGTGGACAAATATAATAAAAACTTACAAAATATATTAAACAATTAAATTAAAAAAACTGCTTGAATGTTATGAATTGTTATTAATGTGATCATGTTCATAATGGCAATACATTCTAAAAATGTGATAAACTAACTATAGGGTGAGCCCCAAATAAAACGCCACAGATGAAAATGGCAATAAAAAGTTCACCATCCCATACGTAACACCACCATATTTAGTGCACATTAAGTTAACAATGTACGACTTGTCCACCGAATTTCAGACCCATGGGTTCAACGATTTTACTTTACACCCTTTCAAAAATGTGCTCCAGATGTGCCCCAATGCGTTGCAAGCACAACTGAAAATGACGCGCTAAATAGTCAATAACACGAATATGTTCTCTGAATTTCTGAACCAACCTTGTGAATGAGTCTTTTTTCCGGATAACAACAACATTGACATTTTTCGGGAAGGCGGGATTGCACTGCAATGAAGGATTTGGTCTCAAAATATGTTTCTATGGAAAACGTATTCTCTTGAACTGTCCAGGGCATATTGAAAAGCACACTATTCTAACCTGTTATGCATTAAATCTTCTTCACAAACATGAAAAATCAAAGTGATAGCATCAATATTAACAGTTTTATTAATTTTTATGGGTGGCATTTTTGTTTTGGTCATCAAGTGCTTATACAATTATGACAGAGCTAAATTGATTTAAGACCTTTTTTTAACAATTAGCTACTTGTCATATAAATAATATTTTACATGTTTGTATTTGACATTCTTTCTGATTTATTAATTGTGGGTGACAAGATATATTTTGACACTGTATTAATGCTTATTTAATTTAATCATATATGTTGTTAATTAATTAATTGTTTATTTGACATTTTAATCCTAATTACTTATTTTGAGCGAATCATGCCATGCCCAGGTTAGGGAGTTTGGAGACGAGTTTCATTATTTGTTCGAATGCACTGAATTTATACAGGACAGGGCCAGGTTGATTCCACAAAATACAGATGTAGTCCAAATACTGTAAAATATTGTGCCTTGATGTGATCAAATTCTGTGTTTGAAATAAGTAAATTATGTAAATTCATTAGAATAGCTAACAGTAAAGTATGTCCTTAGGTAGATATTTATTTGATATTGAGTTGTTTATTACCTTTCGGAAACTGATGTAAATATGTTTGTATTTTTGATAATTATCTCTTTACCATGTAACTTGGTTATGAGAAGTAAGGATATATATGCCACGAGTTGATATCATTCCATACCAAATATTCTGTAACACTTTAGGTTTGTCAGTTGGAGTCAGGCTGTTATGCTGACATATCCACTGTTGTAAATGTATATTTTGTTGCTGATAATAAATTGCTAAACTGTTATGGGTTTGGCCATCTTTCTACCTATTGAGCTAACAACACTGAGTGTATTGGTACTGTATAGTAAGACTAGACTACACTAAAGGTACAATTAAATGTAAGGTGTTGTAATGAGTCAGGTGTTGTACTGATACATCATCATTTTTCCCTATGCAACCTGCGAACCGGTTGCACAATTATCATTAAATTAACTTGCTCATTTTCCGAATTTCGAAAAACGAGTTCTGCTGTGGCTTTAAATTAAAATAGGTGTGATATGTATGTGTATCGTATGAATATCTAGGTCAAGTTAGATAATGGCGATTTTTCTACCATTCTTACCAGAGTTATGACCATTTTTGTACTTCGAATTTGCATTTTTTTTTGTTTCCAGATGAAAACATGTGCACGAAAAGTCAGATTGAAGCCAGGTGTGGTATGTAAGTGTATATTTCAATATTGGAATTAACAAAGTAACCTGGCCATTGGGGGACAAGTGGCCAACGGACGTTTATCGTTTTCTGTTTTTTGTTTTGTTTTTTATTTAATTTTTTGTTTTTATTTTGCTATGTATATTCATAGCTGATTATTTTTGTATTATTAATGAAATATTGTCATTAAATGGTATTAGGGATCATTCACAAACACATCGTGTTATTATTGTGCTTTTAATATAAATATGTCATTCACTTTGCTTGATATTTAATCAAGTATATGAACGTTTCGTATTCATATTATTCGAGGACCTGCTTGTCATTCCAAATAGATCAGACATATGATAACAAAAAGAACTACATGGTAGGTATCTTCGGAATCGTAGCTCTTGATGGTCCTTTTGTTTGTTTGTTTGTTTGTTGTGTTGTTTTTTTTTTTTGGCAGACCTACTGTTCCGCAGCTACATGATGTGCTGCAAGCAGAAGATTATGGACTCGTACGCATATAGGATATGATCACGGCTCCCCATCTCGACCACATACTTCAAAGAGTATAAACCACGACTAGTTGTATTCACTGTAGTAAATTAAAAGGCTTATTACTTGTAAAATGATATAGAATAGGTATGTTTCAAATAGGTCGGTATTTTTTTCATATTGCACAGCTTTCCACGATAAAAATATCATATTGCACATTTGCGATCTATTTTTATGAATATGTAAATTCCCATGTCTTTATGTTCCGTTCCGAATTTAATATATTAAAAATATTCTGAAATAGTTACTGGGAAATTATACAATGAGATTTTATAACAAGAAGAGTTTGAAGATACCAAAGGTGTAATCAGAATTCGTAAATCGAAGTAGAACAGACAACACAATTTCCAAGAGAAAACGGACAAACAACGATCTACAAACCATACTCATAAAACTAAAGATCGGATAACACGAAGCCCACTAAAAACCGGGGATGAACTCAGATGAACCGGAAGGGTAAGCAGTTCCTGCTCAACTAGTGGCACCTGTCGTGTTATTACAATATATCTTGCAAGGGTAATTGTGGTAGATATCAATTAGATCAGAACAGAGACTAAAATTTGTAAAGTGAAATGTGGTCAAATAATTACAGCACTTCATCGAGTGCGAAATGATGTTTTATGGAACACTTTAAAGCAATATTGACTTCTGTCAGGAACATCCAATGATTATTTCTATATAGTTTGTGTTCAGTTAAAGCTATGGTATTTTTTTATCTTCCAATAGGGTCATATGTTAAAACTATGTTATACCACGGGTTTCCAATTATAATGTTTACCTGTTCAACTAGGAAAACCGCGGTATCAATGATTTGCGGCATGAAACCATGCAATATAACATCTACATCATTGATTATTGCACGGCTCTCGGGGAAGTAATAAATCTGGATGCCCAGATTTAAAGTATGCAATGTCTCGTATCTGGATGCATTATTTTATAGGTCTAAGCTGTTACTTACATACTGATAATACCGTATCTAAACCATAAAAAATGAAAGGAAAAGAATACATTCATGTTACAATACAAGTTATGCTATATGCAAGGGAGTAAGACAATGCTGCACGTATATGTAATAAATAATACTGTCCTGTAAAATTGTGTCCTGTTGTGTTATATTTGTAATCAAAAACCTTAGATGCAGACCGAACGAAGTCATCGCTGTGCTTTATTCCGTCCTCGGACTTTATCATAGGCGACAATTGTAAGGGCGGACACTCTTTCACGGCGGATCCTTTTTAATGTCACATATACACTACAAGGATATCAATCCACCATTTCGTAATTATCACTGTTCTTGTTTGTAATGTCGGCATCATCAATGACTTCTAAATATGTGTCCTCTATTTCATTGTATACTCCATCTTCTTGGTATGGTACCCCATGAGTGGCATCATTAGGACGAGGTTCTAGTTCAGGATGATTGATTCTCATATATCTGAAATTAATGATTCATTAATGCCTTAAAGATATATTCAGGAACACTGTTAAACAATTGAATACAAATGTATATGTGTAAGCGTACTTTTATTCCGGCGTGTAGAATTTCCGGTTAGGGTTTGGGTTAGGTTTAGGGCTAGTTTTATGGTTAGGGTTAGGGTTAGGGTTAGGGTTAGCATGGAAAAACTAACCTAGTGCAATAATTTCTCTGGAAATTATGCACTAGTGTAACTTGTCCTCTGGAAAGAATATACTGCTGAAAAGAACACACTGTTACATATGGTGTTCAAAATGAGCAATGCTTTCTTGCACTTATCGGTAAAGTGATTGAAGTTGTTTTAGCCTTGATTAGCAAAATATATTGGAAGAAACATAAAGCATTTAATAAAAATGTTTGATATGAAAATGCCTTTTCAATCATTGAAAAATGTAAGAAAGGTAAGAATGATTAATTGTTAATTCTGCTCAATTTGTGTTGTCAGTGATGCTTATTATCCCCTCGCCAACGAAGTTGCGAAGGGATATAGTAACGCTACCGTCCGTCCGTCCTTCCATACGTCCATCCGTCCGACCTTCCGTAACATCTTTGTGAACACTCTAGAATCAACATCCTTCCATGGATTTTTACCAAACTTAGTGCATATTTAGTCCTTAAAAGAATCTGGAACCATATTGATTTTCAAGGTCATAGGTCAAAGGTCAAGGTCACCGGGTCAAATTTTTCCATGTAACATCCTTGTGAACACTCTAGAATCAACATCCTTCAATGGATTTTGACCAACCTTGGCACATTCTTAGTCCTGAATACAATTTTGAATCCTATTGATTTTCAAGGTCATAGGTCAAAGATCAAGGTGACCGGGTCAAATTTTTTAACGTGTAAAATCCTTGTGAACACTCTAGAATCAACATCCTTTAATGGGTTTTTACCAAACTTGGTACTTACTTAGGTCTTAAGAGAATCTGGAACCTTATTGATTTTCAAGGTCAAAGGTCAAGGTCACCGGGTAAATTTTTTACCGTGTATAATCCTTGTGAGCACTCTAGAATCAACATCCTTTAATGGGTTTTGACCAAACTTGGTACTTACTTAGTTCTTAAGAGAATCTGGAACCTTATTGATTTTCAAGGTCAAAGGTCAAGGTCACCGGGTAAATTTTGTTACCGTGTAACATCCTTATGAACACTCTTAGTCTAGAATCAACAGCCTTCAATGGATTTTGACCAAACTTGGTACATACTTAGTCCTTAAGGGAATACGATACAGTAGCAAGGGCAGATTATTACTTTGCTGAATACCGCATGTTGTTTTCGCGACGTCGCGGTAACGACATTGTAGAGTAATTTGGCGCCGAAATTGACGATGTGTATGTTTGTCATGAAAAATGCACGGTTTTTGTTCTGTAGCTAAAAAAACAAGCACATGTACCCCCTTACTTTTTGTTAAAATTCTAAATAAAATCATTGCGAGAATATCATGACAAAATATTAAGAAAATATCAATTGGCATTTTTTTCTACATGCAAATTTATTCATGAAGAAACCACTAAATAATCCATATTCCACAAATAAATAGAATTTTTGAGCTATTTAATCTATTATTGGCAATGTACATGTTCATCATCTTTGAACGAAATGATCATAGGAAGCTATAGCAAAAAACCGGATGCAATTATCTTTTACCGTTTTGGAATTGTGAGATATTCTTTACCGCTATAAAAATCCGTATTTTAAAAAATTGTCGAAAAATGGTCGAAATTCGATCGTAAATATCTCGAGAACTAAGTCACGAAGATTAATTTTTCTTTGCATATTTGGAAAGAGCATGTCGAAATTGACAAAATCACGAATTTTCATGAAAAAATCATTTGGCAATCCTTACTGTATCGTATTCCCTTTAGGGAATCTGGAATCCTATTGATTTTCAAGGTCATATGTCAAAGGTCAAGGTCACGGGGTCATATTTTTAGACAAGGGGATATGCCACGCTTTGTGTTGCCCTTGTTTACTTGTTTGTTTGTCCGTTTTGTTTTGCTTTGCTTTGTTGTTGTTTTTGTTTGTTTGTTTTGTTGGTTGTTGTTTTTTTATTTTTGTTTTTTTGTTTTTGTTTTGTTGGTTGTTGTTTTTTTATATTTTTGTTTAATTCTAAGAATTGAATTAAGATTAATCTGTCAAGATTAATCGGTTTTTAGTGAATGTAAGAACGTGGTAATCCATTTCATAATGTATAAAAACAAGGCGAAAGTTGAGATCTAATTACTAAGAAAGGCATTATAATGTTCTTACAAACTTATAGCATTGTAAAGTGATCCTTTAATATAGTATTAATGAATGGGTGTTTTTATAATGGCCCTGTTATATACCCGAGGTCTGTAATAATGGCAAGAGGAGGTTGTAATGGCCCGAGGCAACGCCGATGGTCATTACAGCCTCCAAGGGCCATTATTACAGATCGAGGCCATATAACAGGGCCGTTATAAAAACACCCATTCCTTGATACTTTTATTAAACAACTGAACAAAAGTGCATGTGTTACTGCCAACTTGATGTAATCTCTCCTCTCTTAATGACCATTTAGTTTGAAAATATAGCAATTGACATTTTTTTATTTTGTTTTTGTCAGTTTATTTTTCGAGAAACTTTTTTCGTAATGTAAGCAAAATGGCGGCTTGGATTCCCGATAATAAAAAAAGATAAAAAGAAACAATGTTATTGTTAGATATGATATAAAAAAAAATAAAAGCCAAAGAAAATAAAAAAGCTTTTATTGTTAACATAAAAAAAAAATCCGGAAAAAATACTTAAGACAACCATCTATCGACTTTGACTTTTGTAATATATCGTCATCCTGTGACGTATTTTACAAGGGACGCTGATTGACAAAAGCTGTGGTTACTGATTTATTTTACGAATTTGTGAGCATTTTACTTGTTTAATTAGCTAAATGCAAAATGCCATTAAACTGGAAAATATCAGTAACTTAATTACATCATCGTCTAGAACTATCGTGATACTGTAAACATTACAAGGTTATTGCATTTTGTTATTCATGGCCGAAACACGTGAATGGAATGTATGTGTGCGTATACTGGGGATCCCCAAAGATAAATTTTCAAAACAAATGAAAAAAAATATACTTAGTTACAGAATTATAGTCAATCGTAGACAGAAAAAATATTTTCCAGGCCATAGTTACCAAATCATGCCGGCCATTTTTTTTTTCATTTTCATAACGGCCTTGTTTTTCCATAATCGACCCTGTAATAATGCCCTGTTTTGTCGTAATGGCCCTGTGTGGACAAATATAATACACATGCATATTTACCATAATAACACTAAGTTGGTTAATAAAGCATAATAATGGTTCTAATTATTACTAGATTACATTAATCTATCAATAATTCTGAATAAAGTGATTCGGGTTTAGTAATTGCATCTATTGAAAGTAGGTTTTCACCGGGAACTGTGGTTTCCTCCACCAATAAAATTGACCTCTACGATATAAGTGAAATATTGTTGATGAAAGTGGCATAGAGCAACATATTGAAAGTATGTGAACATTGTTTTCCTCAACTCTCGTGAATTAAAAGGTAGATCTATTTAGCCACATTTTGAATTCAACCATTTAAAGGATTTGATAAAAGAAAAATGTTTCTGAATGTTTCTAGGCCTCTGGAAATCTTTTAATATATATGCGTTTGTCAATATAACATCAACAGGCGAAATGACAGCTATTATCATCATCTATGATTGCTTGTTTTAGTAGTATTCGAAAATAAGATGTTTCAGTTGAATTATTTTATTTATCGATATTGTTTTCATAGTAAATTCTTTATTGTACTGAGAAATTCACAAAATGTTGGTGGCGAGACCATGAAAAAGAAAATCAATAGGGGGTATTGAATTTGTGCACTTTGTAATTTTTAAATAAAATATCCATTTGTCTCTTGTTTCTACAGTCTGAAAACACATTGGTTGTTACAATATGTTCATACTGTGGAAGTGCACCGGACAATTGGCTACGGTCAAAAACAAATAAATAAAATAAAATAAATAAATACAATAAGTGGCTTCGAATAAAACCCTTTATATCCCTTAGTTAACTGGACAATATTTATTTTGCCTTCATTCTAAAAAATCGTTTTTTTCTTAAATATATGCCAAAAAGGGGATCATTACCCCAATGCTCCCTGACGCTGACGAACACTTACTGATTGCTATCTTCCAGAGAATCAATATTTTCACGTGGCAACGGGACTTCTGAAAATAAAAATCTATATTTAAATTGATATAATGAAACTTCCATAAGTGAATTTGTCAAAGTAAAACTGCTCTTGTTCATTTTGCTAACTTTAAATCATTTTGACAATTAATTGACATTTTATTAATTATTTTTCAACAAACACCATTATACTTAGAATAGTAACATAGCAAATTATTAACGCCGCCACCCCCGTTGTTCCTATCCTAAGTTAGGACCTGTATTACTAACGTCATATGTTGTGGTCTTTTTGTGTTCAGTCATTTGAGGTGAGAGTTAGTTTTTCCTTTTCTCGATATTACTGAAACCTGTTTAAGGTGGGACGTTACCAAATGACGTTACGGCAGGAGTTACCGTTCTTGCCGTTATCGGGACGGCATGCAAAAATAACGTTGTGTAAATGGAATATCTGTTCTGAGAGCGTTATTATATGCACACGCTAGACTTTGCTTTCACAATAGCAAATCTAAAGACAATTAGATATCGCACATTCATTCAGAGTTATAAGCTACACAAAATAAATATATATAATAGTGTGAGTGTGAGAAGAGGAATACAGTGATTAAGGCCTCTACTTGTCAAAATGATACCTTGATAAATACGTAGGTATCAAATTCAGTGCGCACGACACTTTTCTGGAATAATATTCATCAGGTACGCTCAAAATCGAAAGATTGGAAAGACAAATAATTTAAAGTTATGGGAGCAATAAAACAAAAGGGTCTAAACAGAACAGCCAAAATCGTCTACGGTCACCTATGCCTGAGGGAGGAGAACCTTAGTTATATTAATAATTAAAATATTTAAGAACTATAAGTTTCAGCAATAGATATATCTAATAAATCATATCAGTGCCGAAGCACCGCCTACTGGCCGGATGATACATTCAGGAACTAATAGTTAACTAGCAGAGGTA
>MJUT01023185.1:18368-31275 GCA_002080005.1 Gigantidas platifrons
TTAGTTTGGTATGTAGTGTGTCTGTTTGTCCTTTTTCTTTTGGTCATTGCATTGTTAATTCATTAGGGATATCCCTGAAACAAATCTACTGTGAGATAAAATATATAATATATTTATTAATCTATCAATGAAAGAAAATGCATGGAGATATATCTGTTAATATACTATTAAATTACACTATATGTGTTGTAAACATTGTAATATATTTGGTCCTTTCCAGTAAGTATTCGAAAATAATTGGTCCTTTGCTTTAAACATTGTAATATATTTGGTCCTTTATAGTAAGCATTGTAATATATTTGGTCCTTTCCAGTAAGTATTTGAATATAATTGGACCTTTGCTTTAAACATTGTAATATATTTGGTCCTTTATAGTAAGCATTGTAATATATTTGGTCCTTTCCAGTAAGTATTGGAATATAATTGGACCTTTGCTGCAAACATTGTAATATATTTCGTCCTTTCCAGTAAGTATTCGAAAATAATTGGTCCTTTGCTTTTAACATTGTAATATATTTGGTCCTTTATAGTAAGCATTGTAATATATTTGGTCCTTTCCAGTAAGTATTGGAATATAATTGGACCTTTGCTGCAAACATTGTAATATATTTCGTCCTTTCCAGTAAGTATTGGAATATAATAGGTCATGTGTTACAAACATTGCAATATACTTGCATGGTCCTTTCCGGTAAGTATTGGAATATTAATGGCCCTTGGCAGTAATAATTGCACCATAATTAGTCCCCAATTGTCATAATTGTCATATGAATTCCACATGTTTAATTCCAGCGACTAGAACTATGATTTAAGTCAGTACTTCTCTCGTATCACTACCTGAATTGTTGTCATTATTTCGGATTCTCATCTTGTTCATTTCCGATGACGGTTCAGATATAGTATATTTTTTTCTAGGTTTTTCTTTACAACATAATTTCTTCCAGTTTTGACGAACTTGTTTCTCTCTAGCAGTAAATAAAACAAAGATGAGGAATCCTTGGAACACATTTAGTATGGTAAATATATACTGGAACACTATGCTGGCTTCTTCAATTGTAAAGAATCCGAATATCCATGTTAATCCTGCAAATCAAATAGTGCTAAAAGTTACTAATAAGGAACATACTTCAAATATCTTAAAACTTCAGACATTTACGAAATAACTGTATTGTATTTGAAGAGTTGACCTTGTCAATTGGAGTGAATGAGTGATTGTTGTTTAACGCCAATTCAAAAATTTTGCAGCTATGTCATGGTGAGATCAAGTTAATTATCAATGAAATGATGATGAGGTCCGCTTTGTACTAGACCAACATTCTTAGTTGGATTTTTATAGTGCTAGCTCATTGAAACAACAGTACCCGGATAGATATGTCTTCCCACTCGAACACATTGTCTTGATTCCGAGAAAACCAGTCTTTGTTCTTTCTCCTTAATGCTGCGTGTTCAACGGAAAAGCAACAAACACCAACTTTATAGTCTTTGATTTGACCCGATCGGTTCTCAAACCCACGATCTACCGCACTCGAGGCAAGTACGCTAACCATAACACCAACGTTGCGGTTCGTTGTCAAGTGGGCCTTTGACGGTCAAAAAGCAGTTGTACTTCGCGACATGTAGTAGTGGAGCCAGTAAAACGAATATTTGTGACCGTCAAATTCCAAATTGACACCGGATAAATGAAAAGTTCCGACCATACATATTATGTGATATTTTAGTTCTGACAATCAAAACGTCAACATATATAAACAAACTTAGAACATTATCAGAAAGAGACACTGAACACAAAATCAGATTTTAATTCAATTACTACACGAAAGAATCACGACTGTTCCTTAAGTAGTTAGTATAATTCGTTTATCATTTCGTACATATTTTTTCCATAGTTGGCGAACAAACACAAAAACAAAACAAAACAAAAACAAAAACAAAAACAAAACAAAATACAATGCTAAACAAGCAAACAAAAAAAACAAAAACAAAAAAACAAAAAATAATACAAAAGGAAACAAACAAACAAACAATCAAACAAATAAACAAAAAACCCCAAAAAAGGGAGATGAAGAAGATAGTGACAACATGGGAGCTGATATTTTCATACTATTTATTCTGAGAAAATCGAGCTTTATAATCTTTCTAATCATTTATGACAAAGTTCTACAGCAATGTTGTAAACGTGGTTTTCATATTCGAGATCATAACGAGTACTCGCTACTACCTCATTTACACAGATAAACCCCGTTCACACCTATTTATCCCCTAATTACAGTAAATTATAGATGACAGTCTCCACAATTGTAACTTAAGTGGTTAATATGACACTGTTACAGGTAACATATGTGTCCGATTTTGAATGTTAATATTTTTGGTGAGAAAACTTTTATTTTTTGTCCGTTAGGTAGAACATATCTGCTAAACTGACCGAGAGACCATTACGTTTAATAATGATGAACAATTCTAATAAAAATATATTCTTATCTGCATTAAATCATGCGGCGCTCCTGTGGAAATAGAGTGAAACCACCGACCTGTCGCAAGTCACTTACAAACTTTATCCCATAATGTTTTATCGAGTGAGATTCGAATTGACTACTACGATACGACCATGGCGGCCTCGTTCTGTGGGAATAAAATACATAATTCTGATTCTTAGCCAACAAGTCAATATGGTAGTATTTTGGGTGTAGTTACAGTATTTAAATAAACGATATTTTACAATATATCCACTCTCTGCTTAAAGCGGCATTAGCTACGATTTTGACCAAAAAAATTATATGTTTTTGAAATTGGTAAATATCTTTAAAATGATGAAATAAAGGTAAATGTTTCACATTAAACAGCTTATCGTACCACTTTTCGTCTTTTGAGAACGGAAATTACCATCGATTTATTATTGCCTTGCAAGCAAATAATCTGACCTCGCTTTCTCCGTATGCAACTGACCTTATTAGTGACAGGTAAAAACGAATAATTTGTATTTTGTCGCTTATTAACTGCAAACTTGCATGGTTCTTTGTCCGTAATTAACGCCGACTAAAAGCAGATTCACAGAAAATAAGAAATAAGTGCATTGTTGTACTGATTTAATGACGATTCGGAAAACTCCGTAAACAATGCCGATAATTAATAAGATGGCGTCCATTTCTTGATCGATCTGAAAGCACGAGCGGTTGCACCTTTTTCCCGGATGCGCGTACATTTCATAAAAACATTTATAAGTTACAGAAACACGTTTTATTAAGGCATCAATCACATCTGATAGTTTTTATGGGCAACACAAATTTACCATTTTGGCAGATAATGCCACTTTAAATAGTGGAACCAGTTGTGCATGTGACATTTAAACAACAGAAATATCCTTTTAAAGGGAAATCGAATATGGACATCAGTGTATGCAAATAGCAAAAACCAAACATGAACCACAAAACAAATGCGAAAAGACAAACCGAAAATTGTTATTTACCCGGAAATAGTAGCGATTATCTCAACAACAAGCAATAAACAGCTGCGCCAAGAGCGCATGATACGTCCGTCGTCAACATTCATACAATATGTGTAAAGACTTTCTTTCCCATAACTCTGGAATAAAAATTCGAATTGGCCAAGGGGTTCTTAATTTACAGCGCGACATACGAAAAATCGCCTACAATTTTATGAATAAAGTCCCATAACTCTGGAATGAAAAATTAAAATTTCACCAAGAGGTATACAGACCATATGACTATCAATTCCAATAACTATGCGAAGTTTGAAGTGAATTGGCAAAGGGGTTCTCAATTTACAGCGCGACATACGAAAAATTGCCTTAAAATCATGTACAATTTGATGAATAAAGTCCCATAATTCTGGAATGAAAATTCGAAATGTCACCATAAAGAATACAGACCGTAAGACCATCAATTGCAATAACTCTGTGAAATTTGAAGTGAATTGGCCAAGGGGCTCTTAAGTTAGAGCGCGACATGTGAAACGGACGGACGGACAGACGGACGGACAGCCGGAAATTGGTATACCATAATACGTCCCGTCTTAAAGACGGGCGTATGAAAACAGGATTACATGGAACTGGACAATCCGAGCAACATGAATTACAGCAATAAAAGCAGGTGGTGAACTAAGGAGTCAGGACAGTTAAAGATGTAACTGCTCCACTAGCAGTACTTATGTTAAAGTCTGATTTTGGCTATTGTTTTTATGCCCTTTGGTTTAATTGCTCCAAAAGACTGTAAACTTATTTGGCTTTCCAATCTTTTGACGATTAAGATTATTCCAGAAACGGTTCATGCACATTGAATAGCTGTCTACGTATTTATTAATACTATCTGTATCTCGTCTTTATACATTTATTTATTCATAAATAGGAGATATTTCTGTCTCAGTGTTAACGAATAAACGTTAGAGAAAACCAAAGGGACAATCAAAAACAGACAATCCAGAGAAACTGGCAACATAGGACGACGAAAACCGAAACAAAAACAACACAATATATGTTGGACTCCACTATAGCTAACAAACACAAATAAGGTAAATAAGACATGAGCCCTCCTACCAACAATTGCAGGTAATTTTTCAATTTGAAGCAAAATTAAAGTAATGCAACATCACTTACCTAATAAGACGAAGACAGAAAAGGCAGCACGAAAGTTCATCATTGCTCTCTTCCTCTCTGACTGATTAGATTGTAGACCTTTCGGACGACCCAGTATATTTTTCAGAATCATACCGAAAATAATTGCATTAATCAGAATAATAATTCCTACTGGTATAGCAAAAGCATAATAAAATGCGGTCAACGACATCCAACATCTACAAAATATATAAACAATTTTACTGATCAATTTAATTCTTCTTTCCAATTTGAATCACAAGCGTAAGAATAGTTTCAGGATATCAAAGGGATAATCAGGGTGAACTCGGGCGCTCAAGAGTAAGCAGTTCCCTTTTCACTAGTGGCACCCGACACGTTACTCTAGTTACAAAGCACATGATAAGCCATGGAAGAAGAAAGGAAAGGGAATAACTTACGCCAAGTGGAACATATCCGTGGTCATTTATGACACATATATTCCGTAACGGTTCACAGTCTTGGTGGTAACCATCAAACATTCATGATTTATCACCAGATTTGGAACTAGATTAACACGACTGGTGTCACTAGTGGAGCAGGAACTGCTAGCCCTTCCAGAGCACATGAGTTCACCCCCGGGTTTTTATTGGGGTTCGTGTAACTCGATCTTTAGTTTTATGTGTATGTATTGTAGATCGTTGTTTGTCCTTTTGTGCTTTCTCTTTTTGCCATTGTGCTGTCTGTTCTTCGATATACGGATTCTGATTGCCCCTTTGGTATCTTCAAACTCTTCAATTTACCCAAAACGAACCATTAGTTCAGTAGCTTCCTTGTTAGCAGCAACCATCTATCAAGGAAATCATGATACGTACCACAAGCTGTGGTATATCGATTCAGCTAAGCGATATATACTCCATATACAGGTGCTGCTGGAATGTTGGTACATATAAATAGAAATTTCACAATGGGAAAATTGAAATCATCTTTTTTTGTCTTAAATCGGACTCACTGCCAATTTCGCGGTGTAAGACAGGTATGAAGCAGATCTATATGTATCTGTAATATCCTTTATTTCAAGCTCAATTTAAAAGATGTGTTCAAAACAATAATCAAACTTAGACATATTTAGTGAGAGGGCATCATCTATATAGCCGAACGTGAAATCAAAGGATCGTGCTAGCTTCTTTTCGTTTTTCTTGAGAAGCCCCTGCAATTGATACATAATTTATTCTTTTTTGCAGATCATTTTGAAAACAAATCTGCAATTTGTGAAAAATTCGTTGTAAGCTTAAAATAATAACTTACGCCTTTTTTCCTCCATGATAAAGCTCGTGATCAATACCCACCACGATTACTACTGGTATTAACGGTACACCTGTTAATTCAACAATATAAGGTCAAAAAATAGAACATCAAATTATGTATTGGTTTGAAAGAATATGGATGGAAATAAACATGAAAGACTATTGGAGTTAACACATATACAAAGATTAAAGTACAGGAAACGCGCTTTTATTGCTGTTCTGTATCTCAGTCATTGCAGCGTCTTCAATAATGAGCATTTCCAAGATACGGAGTTATCAACAGTCAAAATGTATCTCTTTGTGGTATGTAGAGAATCAGCATTGGAAAGTGTGCGTGGATTTGCCAGTACGTGAACTTGCTTCACCAAACGTTTCTATTATATCTTTAAAACACTTGCTTAGTATGTAATCTACATCAATGAAGGTAATGGGCTGTGGAGTGATTAAAACCATTGTCATCTGAACATAAAACCTTACACCTCTGACGATGGTTTAGAAAAAAAACAATGAACTAGATATATGTGACGGGAGTGGAAAGAAATAAATATCTGTACACTACATGTTTATTCCTTTACAAAATTAGGGAAATAACAACAACAACAACAACAACAAACAAAAAACAAAAAAAAACGAAAAAAACAAAGGATTTTTTATGCATTATATAATAATTCCAGTTACCACATGTCCATTTAATGTGTATTTAACGACAAGTTTACACATTAATGATTCTGCTATCCAGAACTACTTTGGTATCCACTCTATATAATATGGCTACCACATGACGTCTCGCATGCTTATATTTACACATTTGAGCGTAAAAACTATTTAAAAGTATTTTTTTCTCTAATTAGCATAAATACAAATTATGTTCATTATTCCTTTACTTTTGTTGATATTTAAAGTTGAAATTGCTTACTTCCATGTTGGATTATATTATTTGCAAACTATATGCATACATACTTCTGACTGTGTGTGTAAAGAGCCGTGTGTAAAGTGCAGTTCTTCTACATAGCGAGGTACAATATGTGAAATAGATCACCTTATTACTAAAAACGTTTTTTGGTCGGAGTTTTAAAGATTGGTTTGGCTTATGGTTTATGGTGTTTAATGCCACTTTCAACAATATTTCAGTTATATCGTGGCGGGAAGTTATATTGGTGGAGGAAACTGGAGTACCAGGAGAATACAACCGACCTGTCGTAAGTCACTGACCAACTTTATCACATAATGTTGTGTCGAGTGCACCTGTTTTGAGTGGGTTTCGAACTCACAATGTTAGTGGTGATAGGTACTGATTGCATAGGTAGTTGTAAATACAACTACCATACGATCACGACCACGACGATCCCTTATAAGGATTGGCATTATAAAGATTAAACACTATATTTTCAAAATTATCGATAAATAGACAAGATCGATGCCCTCATCAACTTTTCATAAAAGTGCATTCTGGACAATGGCGTTTAATCCTATAATGAAATGAGTATAGTAATGTAAGCTCACCCCATGCCGGAACTGCAGTTTTTAGGATGAAACGAGGAATATATGTTCCTAGAACTTTAACAAATCTAAGATACTGTAGAATTCCTTCCATCAGCATCCACATAAAAGCCACAAGAATGAAATAATGTAAGAGTACCGCAACTACAATACAAACGTAGAAGTCTTGGGTCTGTTCGATTCCTACTATGAATACTATGAGAAAACACAGCATTGATAATGCTAGATTAAACAGTGTCTGTTGTGGTCTACCTTTACGAAGATGTCTGAAAGAGAGTTGAAGAAATTAAATAATAGAAATACAGAAAAAACTATAAGCAAAAAAGGATATGGATGTAAATAAACACGAGAGACTATCCTTCGTCACACTTATAATTGTATTGCATATCTATATTTCACAATGGCAGTATGGTTCAATAATGGGCATAGCTCATATCCTAAATTGAGTGAGTGAGTGATTGTTGTTTAATGCCATGCGTCTTAAAATGAGTGTGAAATGACGTCATGGAAAAATCACTAAATTTGTGAGTGCGTTCTCTAGGTTCTGATGACTTAATGTGCACTGCTGTTAAGAAATGTCTTCGGTTTTTAAAAGATTCTTATCTCTTAATCTTTAACTTCTAACATGTAATTTGTTGACGACCATAGTTTGTGTTTTCGCCTTTTCTTCGTTTGGTCATTGTATTGACTGTGATTCGGCTTACCATTTGTGATAAAGTATCTTCAAACTTGTATCTATGCTGGCTACAATGATAAGGCAGTTTAAATTGTGCTAAGTATGCACTAACCACGATTTTAACATTTAACATTTAACACTTGCCAGTGAGCAACACTTTGCCAAATAGCCCGGCCGTTATCTCCTCTATAGCATGGGGCAATCAAAATAGTCACCCTGTAGCCACATCACAGCACCACGGTTATACATGTATTATTGACTGGTAAAGTACTTACTGTTGAGATACCTTTGAACTAACGTTAACAATGAATGAATGAATGAATGAATGAATGAAATTCCAGTTGGTGGTAAAACATATTTGTATATATATGTGTACTTACTTGAAGAGGAAGAATGAAATTATAGTTAATGATAAACCAGCTATAGACAGCATCAAACCAATCCAAGATATTATATTTATTGCCATGCTATCCACCAAGGTGTCTTGGCCACCGATATTCTAGTAACAACAACAACAACAAAAAACATAATACAATATGCATATACTCAATATCGTATGGCTGTATATAGGTTTCGACTGTAAATTTTAAATTTGGTTCATATTATTAGCATGATCAATTTATATACAATCAAACCTTCATTAAATGACACCTCTATATAGCAAATCACTGTCTATAAAGGGTAGCCTAATTTTTCTCATTGATGAATAGTGTATATAATTTTAACCTGTATATAAAGGACAACTGCTCATAAAGGCCACCTTTTCATGTTCTCTTGAGTGTCCTTTAAATACAGTTTTGACAGTATAAACAAATAGCAATAAATCAGTAAAACATGTACATCATTTGGTATGTTGAATAATGATCAGAGTGACTTATTGCTATGGATACAGATACAGTTTTTAGAGAACCATTGCTTGTGATTTCATATGTCACTCTCAGAGTAACCAGAGCTGATTAATAACGGTTGAAAGTAAATGTAGCATAAAGTTGTGAGTTCGAATCTCGTTCATGGAGAGGTGTACTCGACACAACAATATGTGATGAAGTTTGTCAATGACTTACAGTAGGTCGGGTGTCTTCTCCGGGTACTCCGGTTTCTTCCACCAATATATTGTTGAAAGTGGCGTTAAACACCATAACGATAATCCTAACCATTAAATACAAAAAAAAGTTCTTACAGAAAGTATAATACTGTGTAATTTAAATTGTGTGCGCTACACCTCTCCCATTTGATATATGTTTTTCAATTATATAAATAAACTATAACGTACCACCAGGACAGCAAAGTTCGTCAAATGATCACAGACACATATATGACGTCCATATTCTGTTCTATTTAAATAACATCCACTCGTAGCCCATCCACCGGATCTGTCGTGAAGGTCATAATTCCAGTAGCCACACTCATTATTTTCGCTTTCCTATATCATAAAATGTGCTATGTTATAAATTTCAATATGAAATACAACATGTCATTAGAGTACATTGTATTAATATATAATCTTCATTTATCTGAATTTTCACTACGACATTCATTTTCGTGGCTTTATGAAAATTCCTATTTATAAACGTTAGAGAATCAAAAATGGACAACTCACAGAAACATGCAACATAGGGTTCACAAGACGAAGACAAAGAAAACAAAAACAAAACACAATATTTGTTAGACACCACCATACGCCAACAAACACAAATCACTCAAACAAGACATGAACCCTCTTTCAAACAACTGGAGGTAAGGACGAATCGAACATCGTTTTTATGTGGACATCGTAACGGACAGTACAACACGGAGCTCAGAACATAAAGACACATAATAGGACAACACAAAAAAAACTAAACAGATGAGAAACACGGACCCCACCTAGAAACCAGAGGTGAATTCAGGTGCTCGAGAAGAGTAAGCAGTTCTTGTCTCTTATTGGTGTTTTTGCCTAATACATGTGTTTGTAACAATATTAAAGAGGGAACATGTCTATATGGACTATCATTTTCTGTTTACAGTATATTTACAAACTGACACAATACAACGCCTTACACATGATATCATCTATGGTAGTGACTGAAGAATGAGTTCTAAACAATTAAAAAAAAACCACACCGTTTAAGGTTACAAAATGTAATCGGATAATCTAAAAACAGAGGCAAAATAAATATCCCTAACACACATTACCAATCATATTCATGGTGTGATACAGACACTTCAATTGAAAAGTGATGGAGGAAAGGTACAGACACTTCAATTGAAAAGTGATGGAGGAAAACTGGTTTTATTGGCCCAAATCATCCAATGAAAAGACTCAAAGTCAAAACACCATTCAAATAACAATGCCTGAACATATATAAGATCTACACCCTATACTTACGACTAAACATATTACTCACCATTCGTGGGAAGAAGAGGGCCTGAACCCTATATTGTCCCAGAGAATATATAGGAATTCCATCTACGGAGATACTAGCTGACACCACCCGACTGTTAGGCATATATTCTCTTATGTCAGGTCGGACAGAAAATAAGTTCCAGTTTCTATAGATTGACAATGTTACTCGTGTTGATTTATTGATATCTGAAATGTAGGAATATAATGTGAAGCAACACTACAGTAAAGAGAATATAGGCATCATATAAATTAATGAACAAATTGCGCATAATTGGTATATTATGAAAAATGTTTAAAGACTCACCAAAGAGTATGTGGGGTCAAGCTTCAAGTTAATCACGATACTTTGATTAAATAGCATATATGTAGTTAAAGCTTTAGTATCATACTTAATGCAACTGTTGGGGCCGTTGTGGTCGTGTTCGTATGGTAGTTGGATTTACAACTACCTGTGAAATCAGTTCCTATCACCACTACAGTTGTGAGTTCGAAACTCGTTTATGGCTAGGTTTACTCGATACAACATTATGTGATAAAGTTTGTCAGTGACTTGCAACAGGTCGGTGGTTTTCTCCGGGTCCTCCGGTTTTCTCCACCAATAAAACTGACAGCCACGATGTAACTGAAATGTTGTTGAAAGTGGCGTTAAACGCCATAATCCATAATATAACTGTAAATGAGGCAGATATATCAAATAGGCTAACAAAATAGAACTCACTATTTATCAACTCAACCGGTAGTATAATAGCTGCATCTATTTTTCCAACTGTGATGTTTGTATCTGCTATCACATTTTGAATATTGCTTGTCGTCAGGGATTGGGTCTTCCCTGCCTCGATCTGAATTCCAATGACAGGTGACGACATTGACGTTATTTCAAATACATTCACCAAAATATTTTCTGTGAGAAATTGCATGCTTGACTGGTTCCCTAGATCGAGTGTATGAGATATGGTTTCCAAAACTTCAAGTAGTCTGTTAAAAATAGAAAAAAAAGAAATGACAACAATAATTCACAAAGAATGCTGGCAGTTTGTATTTGGACGTTTTACAACTTCACCGTATTCTGAATACAAAACAATTAAATCAAGGATTTTAAGAATCGTCTCATCTATATTTCAAAACGTTTTTCAGAAGAAATCACCACCTTGTTTGAAAAAAATCTGTCAGTTGCCTACATATGACGAAAGAGACTATTGGCAATACTAGAGTTTAGTTCAAAGTTTACTGTTGTTTCACTATTATGTTTTTACTATGGCTAGTTTAACCCCGCAATTTTTTATTGAAGTGCCTCTGCCAAGCCATGAAAATCAGCAGTCATGTGTTAGACTATCGATTTTGCATCTTTATATGATTTTTCTATTGGATTTTGGACTATTCCGACAGTGTGGTACTTTTGTTCTTTTATGTAGATAATCAATATACGCTCCAAAAGGGATTAGGTGCTTAAGCTTTAAAGCAATTGCTCGCCCGATCGGTTTGGAACATTTGTTTTATGTATTATGTGTTTAATCTCATCTTATTCTGATGTATTTGATTGCATATAATAAACAAAACAACGCATTTTTAACTTTCAAGTATTTACCATTAAATATTTGATCGCTATATGTATTGTATTTCACAATTAGCAATGCATCTTGGATGTTGGTAGATTGAGTCATTTGACGATTTTAATATCTTCATCAATTCAAGAGTAATTCTGCCAAATTAAGTGATCACTCAACAATGATGATGAACAGTTAAACAAAGATGGCAATAATCCTCAACTAAAAAGTTACCGAATCCCAAGTTTTACACATTTGCATACCTGTTTGTAGCACTCCCGTCATTTTGAGCTTTCTTTAATTTATCTGGATCAACATTCAATACATTGTTAATGATGTCAAGGATATCAATTACAATCTAAAATCATGAAAATAAAATAGCTTCAATAAAAACGTAGATATCAAATGTAATCCACACAACACGAATAACCTTCATCAGTTATGCTCGAAGTCAAAAATGTGTTCAATAAAAATATAGATACATCTCTAATGTGGTGCGTATGCCATGTTTTTGGGAAAACCGTCATAAGGTACGTTTTTAATCATAATCAAAAGATTTGAAAGCCAAAAAAATCAACTATCGACAAAAAAGATACATGTAAAAAGAAAATAAAATTAATTCGATAGACTATTCTAATAATATACTAATAATGTATTAATGTACATACGAAAAAATTTAATCAAGAGGAAAGTTTGAAGATAATAAGCATTTGTACGAAGGGCAAAAAAAAAGACAAAAATATAAACAACACTCGACAAAACACTACACAGAAAACCAATGATTGAGCAACGCAAACCCCACTAAAGACCAAGGGATGGATAAACTCTGGTACCCCACGACAGAACAGGGGATGAGTAAACTCTGGTACCCCACGACGGAACAGGGGATGAGTAAACTCTGGTACCCCACTACAGAACAGGGGATGAGTAAAC
>MJUT01023201.1:7699-19534 GCA_002080005.1 Gigantidas platifrons
GTTTCATATTCACGTACATCCACATCCTGGTGTTCGAAACTAGTGTAGATCATTGTTTCTTCTTTTGTCCTTTTATACGGCCATTGTATTGCCTGTCCTTTTATACGGCCATTGTATTGCCTGTACGGCCATTGTATTGCCTGTCCTTTTATACGGCCATTGTATTGCCTGTCCTTTTATACGGCCATTGTATTGCCTGTCCTTTTATACCAGCCATTGTATTGCCTGTCCTTTTATACGGCCATTGTATTGCCTGTCCTTCTTCTTTTGTTGTCTGTGTAGTGTTATATAGATCATTGTTTCTTCTTTTGTCCTTTTATACGGCCATTGTATTGCCTGTCCTTTTATACGGCCATTGTATTGCCTGTTCTTTTATACGGCCATTGTATTGAGTGTCCTTTTATACGGCCATTGTATTGCCTGTCCTTTTATACGGCCATTATATTGCCTGTCCTTTTATACGGCCATTGTATTGCCTGTTCTTTTATACGGCCATTGTATTGCCTGTCCTTTTATACGGCCATTGTATTGCCTGTCCTTCTTCTTTTGTTGTCTGTGTAGTGTTATATAGATCATTGTTTCTTCTTTTGTCCTTTTATACGGCCATTGTATTGCCTGTCCTTTTATACGGCCATTGTATTGTCTGTCCTTTTATACGGCCATTGTATTGCCTGTCCTTCTTCTTTTGTCCTTTTATACGGCCATTGTATTGCCTGTCCTTCTTCGAATTACGACTTCTGATTATTGCTTTGTTATCTTCAAACGGTATGAGTTGCTCCTCCGCTAAGCAGGCAGCAAAAAGGAGCAAGAGCAAAAATTGGTTGGCTCTAAATCAGGATAATGTATTCGACTGGACCCGATGATTCCCGTTTCAGATTCGTATAGTACAAAGCAGACATGATCATCACATTGAAATGTTCTCGTCATAATATAGCTAAAATAATGCTCATCTGATGGAAGAAGAGTTTGAAGATACCAAAGGGGTAATCAGAATCCGTATGTCGAAGAAGAACAGACAACACAATGGCAAAAAACAGTACAAAAGAACAAATAACGATCTACAAAACATACACATAAAACTAAAGATCGAGTAAGACGAACCCCAATAAAAACCGGGGTGAACTCAGGTTCCCCCAAGGATAGCAGTTCCTGCTCCACTAGTGACACCCGTCGTGTTAATCTAGTTACAAACCCGGTGATAAGTCATGAATGAGGACAAGACTAGGAAGTGTTTACGACAAGTGGAACATATCCGTGGTCATATGTGACACAACTATTCCATAGCGGTCAACCAAGTCATATTGTGATGACTTCAACTTACCCAAGAGGAACCCCTGGTTCAGTAGCTTCCTTGTTAGCAGCAATCCTCTATCAAGGAAATCCTGATAGGAACCACAAGCTCTAGAATATGGTATCAACTGAGAGATATATACTCCATATGCAGGTCCTGCTGGAATGTTGCTACATATAAATGGAAAGTTCACAATGGGAAGATTTAAATCATCTCTTTTGTCGTAAAGTGTCGTTCTTAACCGCACCTCACTGTCAATTCCGAGATGTAGGTATGAAGCAGACCTATATGTACCTGTGGTATCCTTTATTTCAAGCTCGATGGGATAGATGCATTCAACAAAATCTCCAAACCTAGAATTATTTAGTGAAAAAACATCATCTATATAGCGCAACGTTTAAATTAAAGGATCAGGCTAGCTTCTTTTATATATTCCATTCGCTTTGACCGAACAAGAATGAAGGTGTTAAGTAAAGTTATTAATTTAGTACGCATGAGGGATTTGTGGATTATCATTAATGGGATGTCCAGAAAGTCAAAAACCCAAACATCTTCAACGTCTAATCCTATGCAAATGTGTAAGGTAGTTAAAAATACATGTATTGACCAAAAGAACAGCAGCTCTTGGTCTGTGTTTCGTCTTAATACCAAAAAATTTACTAGGCTCATCATTGATTGGTCGGTGGAAATTATGAACTCTGACCTGACCCTATACCGGATGTCGTTAGATGTTAGGGTATCACAAAATAAATGTTTTTTAAAGAAAGGTACAACAAGCATCTATTTTTTTTTATCAAATTAATGTCACTGCTGAAAAAAATGTAAAGTATATTTATGTTAGAAATATATTAACAATCCCCACAAGTGATTAAACATTTCTAATTCCTCTAAAAATAAATATATTTTAGTGGTCCTAACATTTGTATTCTGTTTAATATAAGGTCATCAGACATATGGCCACTATCTGTGACGACGTCATTATTGCAATTTATTGTTCATGAACGAGGACACTATACATAATAAAGAGCGAAAGACAAAATTGACGGTACGCTAGGGAAACAACGATCTACAAAACATACACATAAAACTAAAGATCGAGTAACACGAAACCCACTAAAAACTGGGGGTGAACTCAGGTACTCCGGAAGGGTAGGCAGTTTCTGCTCCACTAGTGGCACCCATCGTGTTAATCTTGTTACAAACCCGGTGATATGTCATGAATGAGGTTAGGTCTGGGAAGTATTTATCCCAGTGAAGCTGGAATATTGTTAAAGGTTTGCGTAAAATACAAATAACCAAAACCCGTATTATCACACAATTAACATTGTCATTTGCATTAACATATTTTTCAATTTTGTTTATATATATTTCAGGTTTACAACTGGATCTACTTCTTAATGGTGTTTCTATCACCTTTATTAGCCATATTCCACACAATTCCAGAATTAAAATCTGGTGAACGGGATTTTCAAACTACTATGAACAAAACAGAAATATACAAACGACTTCGCATCAACATAAATAATCAAAAATAAATTGACATGAGCACGTTAGAATTCCCGCCATGGATGTCAGTTTTGGATATATTGTTAGCGTTGTTCTTTTCAGTGGAATTATTCGTTCGAATAGCAATGTGTCCCGATAAAAAGGAGTTTTTCAAAGACTGGCTAAATATATTGGATGTTCTTTTATTCATTGTAATTTGTATACGATTTATTATTGAGAAAAACCCTAGTTGGTCTTTAATTTCTTATGATATTGTAATTTGATACGGGATAACTTATAGTGTGACTGTTTTAGGCTGTTTCGATTTTATTCGACTTTCTCGACACTTTAGCGGTCTATATGTTCTTTTAGCGTTGCGTTCTATCCTCAAGGAATTTGTATTACTAATATTTACGATTTTATTATTCGCGCTGTTATTTGTTAGTTGTATTTTCTATGCAGAATATAGGCAGCCGACAACGTTCCCGCACATGCTTAGTGGATAATGGTGGGCTATTATCACCTTGACAACTGTTGGCTATGGTGATCACGTGCCAAATTCACCAGGTGGACAAGTGATCGGATCATTATGCGCCATATGCGGTATAATTGTCTAAGCTATGCCAGTTGCTATGATTGTTGCTAATTTTAATGCTTATTATTAAAAGAATAAGGACCGCGAAAAATTCAACGAATTGTATGCTTTTGAACAAAAGAGAAAGCTTGTGACATTGAATAATATGTAATATATCTATGGATTGAAAATTAAATAATTCTGAATATTACATTAGGCTAGGAAAACAGTAACAAATGATCGATAGGAAAGTGTAATATGGAATTCGTGCAAAGGTCAGCAATAAGTTTCAACAAAGATTTCATTATATTGGATAAAATTTAACGAACACATTACTTTCTTGAAGGTTTTCATATCTTATTGTTCTGAGAAAATAATAACCATTTATTGGATATTGATTGCAGATCTAGTGATAGCTATACAGATCTTTTGAATAATATTAAGAATAATTTTATACGATTTCTGAATACCCTTTTGTTATCGTCAAACGTTTCTTACATATATGAGTATGCAAAACAATATTTTAGTAGTTGGCTATATGAATGTCGGACTTGACGGAAATAAATGAAATAAGCTTAGCTGTGAACATTCAAAGAGATTATATCTACTATTTCAGAGATTATAAGCAAAAACAGGAAATTACAGGGTTTATCAACAACGAATGGTATATGTACACTGAAGATTTTACAACAACACGTATATCGGGGTCCTATGGTACAGTGTTGGCTAAAATAAAAATAAAATATGGCGGCGAAAATTGGTTGAAATATCACGTGAATACACGGCAGCATAGAACACACGGTATCATATATAGGATCGGATTATGTATACAAGTTATAAGAGGGAAGAGTCGATTTATACGATGCATTTAGTTGTGCAAAAAATATGGAAAAAAAGCTGAAAACATTTTGATACAAAATTACGGGCATTTTCTTATACCGCTTTCGTGTTTTGGTTATTGGCTACTATTACATGTTGCTGTGAAATATTGTTTTATATTAATATACGTTATCTGAGATTACATTTACATTTTTCGATATTGTTAAAAGTGGCGTTAAACACAAAAAACCCAACATAACCCATGAAATGTCACAATATTCCAACATTAAATCAGATTATCATGATACCATGTGCGCATGTCATATACAAAAAGATCAAGATGTAGGCCAAATGAGAGCGAAAATTTAATAAAAGTTTTTAAATAATAGAGGTTTAGGGATACAGTCATGACAGACAGAGACCTCACTAGGGCGTAGACATTCATTAAGACTAGAGAACAACATGTGATATCTAAAGTAGTGTTAAATTGACGTCCTGTAGCGTGAAATCTCATTGTTATGGTATAAAGATCCATTTGAGCACCTTTTAATGATGAAAAACGAAATTTAATTATCAATTAATATTATTTCAGGTTATGTTAATTTCGTTGTTTGTTTTTGTTTTAATGTTGGTTTTTCGGTCGAGTTATGAATAATTGCAATATGTGTTGTACAAGCTTTATTGACGACAGATACGATACATCTTTTATCCTGCAATGACAGCATTTACCGACCAATATAGCCTGCCCAATATTTTTTTTATATTGGTCAGTTATAAATAGAACATACAAATGTATCTGCCATCTTGAGAATGTGAAATCCTACATGTCATATTTACAACAATACACAAAAATAGTTAAAAAGTTTACATTGAAAACTTATTTTAGTTAAATTGTATCATACTTGAAGCGTACACGTAGCCAAATAACGTCTAATCTTTACTTTTCAAACTGGAAGTCTACATATAACGTCAACATGTTGGTTATGTTCAGTTTGCAATTGTGAGTGAGCTGCCGGAGTTTATACATATATAATTTCCTAAAAAAACAGTGCTTAATCCTATAGTAAACGTTTATTTACGATTAAAAATTGCAGGATAAATACAATACATGTGCACTGTCGAAGCATATAGATAAATATGTGTATTCGGCGAAGCCTCGCCTTTCCCCCCGTTTTTAAGCCTCATACACATATTACCTATATGCTTCCACAGTGCACAAGTATTGTATATATATCCTTTGATCTTTGGTGTATATATGAGGCCAAATGAGAGCAAAAATTAATATAAGTCTTAGAATAATAGAGGTTAAGGGATACATGACATACAGATACCTCACTAGGGCGTAGACATTCATTAAGACTAGAGAACAACGTGTTATATCCAAAGTAGTGTTAAATGGACGTCCTGTAGCGTGAAATCTCATTGTTATGGTATAAAGATCCATTTGAGCACCTTTTAATTATGAAAAACGAAATTTAAATATTAATTAATATTATTTCAGGTTATGTTAATTTCGTTTTTTGTTTTTGTTTTAATGGTGGTCTTTTTGTCGAGTAATGCATAATTGCAATATCTATTGTGCAATCTTTACTCACCACAGATACGATACATCTTTTATCCACCACAAATACTGTAATTTTCTTACGTTATACATACACCAAAGATTTTCTTCCTCCACTATCCACCACATATACTGTACTATTGTAATCCACCAGCGATACTATTCACACAATTAAATGTCGAGTTAGAATATCAATGGATTGTAACATGAATGCATTATTTTCCTTTGATCTGTTTATGGTTTATAAACCAGAATGTAGGCAACAGCTAAGACTATGAAATGATACACGTAGATAGGAGATATTACACACTTTAAATCTGGGTTGTAGCTTTATTACCCTCAGAGAGCCGTGCAATAATCAACGACCTAGATGGCTTCATGTTACACATCATTTATATCACGGATTTACGAGCTAAACGGTCTTCGCGTTCGATTGTTTGACCATTAAAACAGATCAAAGGATATAATACATTCATGCAATAAATATTATATAGTGCCAATTTGGGAATAGAAATGTAATTTTCTAAAAATAGATATGTTTGTAGTTGTTATAATTTGTTAACTATTAATTGTTATCACACGATATTTACGGTAACCTATGTTTACCTGCACGATATTACACGATATTTACGGTAACCTATATTTACCTGCACGTTATCACACGATATTTACGATAACCTGTATATACCTGCACGATATTTACGGTAATCTATATTTACCTGCACGCTATTACATGATATTTACGGTAATATATATTTACCTGCACGTTATCACACGATATTTACGGTAATCAATATTTACTTGCACGATCAATATTTTGTTTGTTAACGTCATATTTTTTATTTTCATAAAAAAAAAAAATCAATGCACACCTGTGTTGACATATATATACACAATAAAATAGTTCGACACAGTCTTTTGTTATTGGTTTAATGGCCCAGAAACAATCCTAGTCGTATTTGTTAGAGTGCGTAGAAGCTAGAAAACAGAGTAGGACAACCATGCCTTGGAATAGAAGACGAGCGATGACATATTAGATCATTGGAAGCTGATGCAACTTGTCTTATACGAGAACGTAGATCTTAATATAAATCCCATTTTTAATGTGAGTTTCCTATTTAATTAGTCCTGCATAACCTTTGGAATAATTTTTACCTTGCAGCAGAGGAACTAGGTATCACCTCTACCCTAATGCGAAATGGGAGGGATATAAATTATTCAAATACAGTGAAACCTTTCTAAACCGAACCCTGAATAAACCTGTCTAAACCTAACCCTGAATAAACCTGTCTAAGCATAACCCTGAATAAACCTGTCTAAACCTAAGCCTGAATAAACCTGTCTAAACCTAACCCTGAATAAACCTGTCTAAACATAACCCTGAATAAACCTGTCTAAACATAACCCTGAATAAACCTGAATCCTGTATAGACCTGTCTAAACCTAACCCTGAATAAACCTGAATCCTGTATAAACCTGTCTAAACCTAACCCTGAATACACCTGAATCCTGTCTAAACCGATCCAAAAATAAAGTAATAAAGAATGAAATCGTTGTTAACTTAGTCTGTATAAACCGATCACCTGTCTATTCCGAATGCATACACTGATCGCAAGGAGGTTCGGTTTAGATAGGTTTGACTGTTATATATATTTACAGCATTCGTGATTTCATGCTGTCATATTTGTTTATCTGCTGACCGATGAAAAGTTCACTATCGAACTCCATCTTTCAAGAATTGACTCTTTTATATTTTAACACGATTACCTGCTAAAGCAGCCTAAGAATTGTCAACCGTTTATCTTTAGCGTTGTACAATTCATATTTATAATATAATATAGACATCCGGAAAGTCGGGCAAGAATCAAAAGATAAACAACATCGATCTGTTGTTTTTATTGCTGTTCTTCATCTATCAATCACGAGGATTTCGTCATGAATGAGCATAATGCTTGATCAATTCGAGGCTAAGATGTACGTTACTAATAACCGATAAACACTACACATGTACTTTGACCTCGTGCATAGTGTGTATTAAAAATACTGTCATCGGTATACACAATCACAACACAATGAATACTCAAATGAATTATGATAAAAACAAAGTTTAATCAGTGATTGTCAACAATTCCAGCAATATCAACAAAATGAACGTCCATCTTTCACCTCAATTCACTGAACATTAAAATGATCACGATATAGGTTTGACGTATGATCGTGGACAGACACAAATATGTGGCGGTGGTAAACCGGTTATTTGTATCCCAATCCTCTCTTTTAATTTGATTTCCAACGGCAATACATTTAAAAACAAACGATAAAAACCTGCACAACATTCGATTCCAAGATATATAAGATTAATTGAGCTTAAAAGATGAAATGCATGTTAAATAAAATTTGACTGCTGAAAAAATGTCTGTTTGTAAAAAAAAGTTTGTAGACACCAAAGTTGTAATCAGAAACCAGAATTTAAAGAACAGATAAAACAACAACGACCAACAAGAAAAGGTCAAACAATGTGATAATACAACGACCAACAAGAAAAGGTCAAACAATGTGATACACAACACTACTCAGAAAAACTAAAGATTGAACTACACTAAACACCAAAGGTGTACTGAGGTACTCTGGTACGGTAGCTGTTCCTGCTCCACAAGTGGTACCCATCATGCTACACTAAACACCAAAGGTGTACTGAGGTACTCTTGTACGGTAGGTGTTCCTGCTCCACAAGTGGTACCCATCGTGCTACACTAAACACCAGAGGTGTATTGAGGTACTCTGGTACGGTAGCTGTTCCTGCTCCACAAGTGGTACCCATCGTGCTACACTAAACACCAGAGGTGTACTGAGGTACTCTGGTACGGTAGCTGTTCCTGCTCCACAAGTGGTACCCATCGTGCTACGCGAAACACCAGAGGTGTACTGAGGTACTCTGGTACGGTAGCTGTTCCTGCTCCACAAGTGGTACCCATCGTGCTACACTAAACACCAGAGGTGTACTGAGGTACTCTGGTACGGTAGCTGTTCCTGCTCCACAAGTGGTACCCATCGTGCTACCCTTGTTACAAATCCAGTGATAAAAAAAGTCATAGAATACAGATAAGAGTACGGGATTGTGATAAAGATCAATGCAACATATTGGTATCTATAGAAATTTCTGACACAGATAGTAACTGTTAGATCAGGTGTTCCCATTTTGTGAGTTGGATATCTCCATGTGTACATAATGTGTATTGGAAACAATGACTTTAAAACATGTCGGTGTCGACTGTGTTCTACGGGTATTCTGGTATCCTCCACCAATAAAAACGACAGCCACAATATAACTGAAATATTCTTATCTTTGGTATTGAACCATAATTGATTTTTGTGGCTTAATTACAAGAAATGGAATACGGACTAATTGAATCATAGCCTAGATGTCTATGTTTCCACTGTTTCTGTTTGATTGTTGGTCTTTAAGTCATGAATTGAAATATTTTGGGTTATGGTTATGGTGTTTAACGCCACTATGAATTTCAAATCTGCCATTACTTCATTATTTCAAGTGTTGTATGACAAATGTAAATGAACATGAGAGACTATCCACTTGTAAAATCAGACACAAATTAAATCAAGGAACCGCGTTTTCATAAAAATCTAGAAAAAATATTTTTACTAATCCACATTCTGGGATTTTGTTTATTTAAGTGAAAAAAATATATTGACTTTTTGAAAGTAGCTAATCAGTTTCAATAACAATACGGCGTGGGTTCACGCCCGGTTTTGTAAATTACTAAAAAGGGTGCACTCGACTCGCAGCCGCAAGTGATAAAGCTTACCAGTTGCTTGCCCATGGTCGGTGGTTCTCGTCGGGTACTCCGGCTTCCTCCACCACTTAAACTGGTCGCCATGATATAGCTGAAATATTGTTGAAAGTGGCGTTAAAACACCAAAAATCAAATCAAATCAATCAATATCTATAACTAACATTTAATATGTCAATCAACTTTTGTGTGGCGTGATATACATTGTGAATATCTTTAGTACGTCATAAGACATTTTATACATCTCTACAGATTTCATCCCATATTCACAATATTTCGCTTATTTTATCCTATCATCATATGTGTATATTTCAAGCTGTCAATAGTTGTTTTTTAATATTAAATTCAAATTCTATCTAGTCAATAATGAAAAATTGCCATAAATGATTGTAATGCCGACATTTTAAGAATGGCGACTCCGAACAAGAGTATTGAGTTTATGTGATATCTGTTCTGTTCATAGGGTTAGGCTGTTACATTGTCGCGTTATCAATCCGTTTTAAGACATGTTGTGATTTATAAAACATTTCCTACTGGTGATGGGGACGGTTGCCTCTATACAATAACATGTCAGACTTGTTTGATTGACTTACATGTCAATGTCTACCAATAGTTGCTGTCTGGAGTTTGATTTCGATGCATTTATTTATTGAATGTATTTGCAAAACTTTTAAAGCCTTGTATATTGGAGATCTCTCTGTCAGAAATTTACTGTCCGTTTAGACTCGCTGAAGTCATTGATCTGTCTAAATACAAGTTCCATGCTCTTCTCGATATGCAAATGATTTGTTCGTCAATAATGTTAGATGTTCGTTTTATGATGGACTTTAATTATTTCTCTAATTGAAAATTTCATGATCAGTGTTCTAGGTTGTCAGTTAACTCATCAGTCAGCGAATAAAAGATCAGGGTTAAAATAGATTTATTCCTACCGCATATCTTGTCAGCAGATAATTCCTGGCACAAATCTTGGCGGCAGATAATTCGTCCCACGTCTACTTTGAGCTGATAATTCTTACCTCAAATCTTTTCATCGGATAATTCTAAGCTCATATTTTTTCAGCAGATAATTTTTGCTCAAATCTTGTCAACAAATAATTCTTATCACAAATCCTGTCGGCGGATAACTCTTCCCACGTGTACCGTGAGCTGATTATTCCTAACTCAAATCCTGTCAGCAGATAATTCTGATAAGAAATCTTGTCAACAGATAATATTTATTAAATATCTTGTCAAGAGCTAACTTTTTCCATATTTGTTGCATCTAAATAATTCATGCCACAAAGTTTGTCGGTAGTTAATTTTTACCATACGTCTTATCAGCAGACAATTCTTACCACATGTTTGTCAACAGATCATTTTTACCATAATATGTCTTGTCAGCAGATAATGACCACCACGATATAACTGGCATTCTGTTAACAGTGGCGTTAAACAACAATGATTATCAACATTACAGTGACGTTAAACAACAATGATTATCAACATTACAGTGGAGTTAAACAACAATGATCATCAACATTGGCCAATCACTTTTGAATGTTATAAAATATGTACACAAAACTAATAAGGATAAATACGAATTTGAAATATTACAAAAAGCATATAATGATAGGAATAAAACCACGGTAATCCCCAAAATATCTAGCTAAAATAAACCTTCTACGCATCTGAGGTGTAATAATTAGCATGCTCGCCATGATTGCAGTAGATCGTGGGTTTGAACACCGCGGTCGGATAAAACCTGAGACTATGAAAGTGATAAAACCAGAGACTGAAAGTGATAAAACCAGAGACTGAAAGTGGTATTTGCTGCTTCTCGGCTAACCACACAACATTAAGGAGAAAGAGCAAAGACTGGTTGGCTGGGAATCAGGATAATATTTGTTAGTAGAGTGACATGTCTACCTGCAAACAGTTATTTAACTTAGCGAGCACCATAATTGTTCTGCCTCCACAATTTTGTCACTCAATAATTGTTCTACCTTCATAATTCTTTCATCTCCATAATTGTTCTGCCTCCATAATTCTGTCACTCCGTAATTGTTCTACCTTCATAATTCTTTCACTCCATAATTGTTCTGCCTCCATAATTGGTCTGCCTCCATAATTGTTCTGCCTCCATAATTCTTTCACTCCATAATTGTTCTGCCTCCACAATTCTGTCACCCCATAATTGTTCTACCTTCATAATTCTTTCATCTCCATAATTGTTCTGCCTCCATAATTGGTCTGCCTCCATAATTGTTCTGCCTCCATAATTCTTTCACTCCATAATTGTTCTGCCTCCATAATT
>MJUT01023202.1:19659-30838 GCA_002080005.1 Gigantidas platifrons
TTTTTTTTTCTGATAGAAATCCTTTGTACCACTCTAGTCATGGGCAATTTGACTTTTTTACATATCCGTCGATGGGACGAATTGGCATAGGGTCGAATTGACACGCACACTGGCAATGAATATTAAAGGGAGAGAATCAACATAAACAAAAGTACGAACTGACAACGCAGAGAAGAAAAGTGCAGCAAAAAGAGTTTTATAATCAAAATAATTACCTTCATGGTAACAAACAGCTTGCACATTAATGCTTGGGTAACTTTTCCTATTGATATACGACCCCTCGTCCTCTGATGGCCTTTGAATTCTAACATGTGTCCCGTCGATGCATCCTAGAACATTTGGAAAGTTCGCCTGTTGGAAAAAACCATACCTAATCTTATTCTGCGTATGGTTGTCTGTGGGCCACTTAATGAATTAGTATTTCCTGGCAATAAGTGCATTCGTCACATTATCCACAACCCTTGACACGGTTCCTTTATTGTATCCAAGTGTATCTGCTATGACCTGTAGGAATGATCCTGAAGCATAGAACCGTAGTGCTATCTTTACTTGGTCTTCAACAGTTAGCCTAGTAGCCTTGTGTGTTGTCCTCTCAAGGTCCTGCCTCAAAAAATTAGCAATAAAATTCATTGATTCCTGTCCAAATCTGTATCCTACCCTAAGTTCATCATCTGTCAGATTTGTAAGGCGACAAGCAGTAGCCCTGTAAACTTATTCCTTCCTATGAAGTGGAGGCATCATCAAAGCGGCCATTTTGAAGTTTGAATGATAACCTGCCGCTAACAATTTTAACGGAGGTCTGAACCACCGTTAAAATTCATACAAGTTAACTGACGTTTAACGGCGCGTTAAATGTAGCGAAGTGTTGAACAACAGATTTAACGTAACGATAAAATTTAACTGAGCGATAATGAATTTAACGACAGCGTTAGTGCTAACGACAAGTTGAACAACCGGGCCCTGGTGGTACAAACGTAGGATCAAAGTTTTTCACGGCGATTAAGAACACATCTTTTCTACTGACGTTGTGAATCTTTCCGGCTAAGTCTTTGATCAAGATTTTCCCATTTGTCGTCCAAAAGCTGTCAATTTTCTTTTTCGTATGGAGTTGCCTGACTTGGTACAGTATTTTGCTACGGATCTGTGTTAGGTCTTCGTTAATGTAGACATATCTGACTTCTTGAAGATCTTTAAGATTTTTACGGCATTTTAGAATGCGAAATTTGATGCTAGGATCAACCAATCAAACAATTATTTGTCGGTTTTTTTGTAACAAATTTTGTCGATCTCTCAGCTTTCCCACCCTGTGTGATCTGAGAACATCAGTATCTCGAAAGTGGGGGTCAATTTGGAAATCATGTTCTTAATTGTTTCAGTAGTGTCACCCTCCTCTTGTGATTCAGGTATACCGGAGATTCTGATGAGGTTCCGACGGCCATATTGCTCAAGCTAATCACTGTCGTTTTTAAGTTGGACATTTTCCTTTTCTAATTTTTCTATTTTCGATATCAGCGGAGCTGTTTCCGATTCTATTATGTGTTCAATATCAGTTAACATAGCGACTTTGACTGCATCAGCTAATTTCTGAATATCATCCGATGATATGGCATAGTGTTGTGGCATGTTTCCAATTTCAACATGATCATCCATATTGGTATTTAAATCGCTTGAATCTACTCTGGGTTTTTTATATTCGCCTCGTTCAGGTGGCGTAGGATTATTCGTCCTATGCAATCGTTTATTTGGGGTTGAAGACGTGTCGGACATTCGATATAAAGTAATAGTATATCTTAATTATGTTGAGTATATGTTGAGTCTGCTTTGAATGTTTGTATGTTTAAATGTCATAATCAGACTTTCTCAAATGTAAACATGGTAAACGGTTTACATACACAAGGTCATACCTGAGTAATGCTACCAATCGAGTCGTCCTTTTCGAGAGTCCTCAAAGCGACAGACAATAACACTATATTTCCAGTAATTGGTCATTATATGGGCATAACTTATACGTTTTCCATGTTTATAAATCCATTAGAACGGCAATTAATCCAAACCTTCTGGTACCTTAGGTGAAAAAAGATACTAAATTCACATTTTATTAGGAGACGAAAACAACCTGTCTTCTATCTTCGAGCATGCGTAGTTTCTTGAGGGTTAACATGACTAACCTCCAGTTATTGTTCAAGTTGTGATGTTACATAAGATTTAACATGACTAACTTCCACTTATTGTTATAGTTGTGATGTTACTTAAGATTTAACATGACTAACTTCCACTTATTGTTATAGTTGTGATGTTACTTAAGATTTATAATGACTAACTTCCACTTATTGTTAAAGTTGTGATGTTACTTAAGAGTTAACATGACTAACCTCCAGTGATTGTTAAAGTTGTGATGTTACTTAAGAGTTAACATGACTAACCATCAGTTATTGTTAAAGTTATGGTGTTACTTAAGAGTTAACATGACTAATCTCCAGTTATTTTTAAAGTTATGATGTTACTTGAGAGTTAAAATGACTAAGTAAAACTGTCATAACAAAATATGGTATATCAGATAAATATGCCAGTGATGTCAAATTATAGATGTGTATATTTATTCCATACTTCCTGTTACTGATAACACTGTTGGATTACTGGTTGTTGTTCTAATCAAATTACTTGCTCTGCATCTGTATGTTCCTTGATCAGTAGATGTCACAGAATATACGGTTAATGATGGGTTGCTGGTTGTAGAACCTGCGTATTTCAAAGGTGACGATGTTGAAATGACAATTGGGTCTGTTACGGAGACTCCTTGGTTTGTAAATGTCCACTGAACAGATTGCAACGGACTATTATTGGATAACACTGTACAACCAAGAGTTATCTGTTGTCCATTTAATTATGAGTATGTTGACTGAGCAATAGTGACAACAGGTGGTGTACCTAGTGGAATTGAAAAAGAGGAGGCACCTCATATTTCATATTTTTCATTTTATTTCTGTTATTACTGTTATATCGCTCTATTTGTTTATTACAAAAGGTTGCTATGGTGACATATTACAACTGTAAGGAATGTTGATTGATTGATTGATTGATTGATTGATTGATTGATTGATTGATTGATTGATTGATTGATTGATTGATTGATTGATTGATTGATTGATTGATTGATTGATTGATTGATTGATTGATTGATTGATTGATTGATTGATACCAACTTTAACAATATTTCAGATATATCGTGACGTGAACAAATTTTATTTTAGAAATGTTAACGTTGCAGAGTTATTAAACAGTCGATGATTTGGTAGATATAAATTCATACACCATATTGTTATGTTCCTGGCAGCCCCCTAACTTTAACACACCACGCTTTCCATCCCATATCATTTAATACTATAAACAAATCTACTTACTTTGGCATATAATTGGTAAAATTAACACAGAAAGAAGGAAATAGAAGGGAAATCCCCACGGTAGTAGACTGGACCTAGTCATCCTTGACTACCAAGGTGACACCTTAAGAAGATGAAATCTTTCCTGATGTTTATCACTTTCTCTGAAAAAAAAAGAAATGAGTTAACATCGACGAAACTTTTTGAAATATTGCAAAAATGATTTTGAAACTGTCATGACCGTGTTGCATTTTATATTTCATTGAAGAAAGTTTAAATATTTTACTTGCAAAGTTCACACACTTTTGTTTTAAATATATTTCCATTTTAGTATTAAAATAAAATTATATAATTATTCCTTGATTGTCCTTTTCTTTTAACAGTAAGAGCACTGGATTTACAATTGGTTCCCAAAGCTCAACAGGTAACATGTGGAAGGGGTAAGATGTGAAAAGTAATATTTCGGACAGTGACAGTATATATCAAAATATTATCCATTCAAATCAATGTGCCTGCTCAAATAGAACAAGTGCAAGCTAAACTAGTATAAGATTAAACTAGACAAGTCAAATAAGCACTGTATATAAAAAAGAGCTGGATACCAAAGGGGTAATCAGAATCCGTAAATCGAAGAAGTACAGACAACACAATGGCCACAAAAAGGACAAAAGGACAAACAATGATCTATAAAACATACACATAAAATTAAAGATCGAATAACACAAACCCCACTTAATACCGGAGGTGAACTTAGGTGCTCCGGAAGGGTACGTAGGCAGTTTCTGCTCCACTAGTGGCACCCGTCGTTAATCTATCTAGTTACAAACGATATGATAAATCATGAATAAGGAATAGACCGGGGTCATTTGTGACACAGATAATTCATAACGGTCAACCACGTCATGGTGGCAACCATACACTTGCGAAGTGATGACTTCAACTTAACCAAGTGGAACCCATGATTTAGCATCCTCATTGTTAGCAGCGATCCTCTATGAATAAAATCGTGATAGGAACCACAAGCTCTGGAATATCGCATCAGCTGACAGATATAACTCCATATGCAGGTGCTGCTGTAATGTTGCTATGTATATTAATGCAATTATCCTCTTATTATGGTACAGCCCTTATTGACTATAGTAATACAGAGGGCATTTAAAATATTTCCAAACGTTCGTTCTAAATTGTATGCCCAAACATAATGCGAATATTTAAATCATTGTTCAAGTAATTTTTCTTATTTTTATAAAATAAAACCATTTTATGGTCGAAAAATATTTCTTAGATTTAATTTGAGAATTTAATAACAAAATATTTACTTTTATATCGGTAACACCATGTAATTGATAATGTCAGTTGGTGACCTATTTTGTTTGTTTTTTGTTTGTTTTTTTTGTTGTTGTTTTTTTTTATTACCAATTTAATTTATGATTCCTGTGATTACAGATTTCTCAGTTTACTTCCTACAATCTGCAATCACATCAATAATCATTTCCTTTATAGAAATCATGATACTAATGATTCAAGAATATGCATGTTTTTTTTCTTCTTTTTAAAGAATAAACCTCCTATTATATATTTCTACCCAGTGGAATGTATGGTATTCCCTGTACACCACGTGTAAGTATATAAGTTGATATCTTATAGTGCATATAGTTAATAAAATATGGAAATCAAAACAAATAAAGTTGAAAAAACTGTAATTCTTACCATAAACATATGCATAGATCTGTATTCCTTTGTGCGGACATTGTATCGCCAAAAGGTTATAATTCTATGGTGGTTACTTTTAGGGTTGACATGCTCAGTGTGACATTTTATTTTCGTTCCAACTCAATGCACGAAAATTAAAACCGAATGACAATTGACAGTATTGCAAATCAAAGTCTAATGACAGAAAAATTACGTTTTAAGCTTTAATTTACTATGGAAAATCCGTTTTATTCAGCAAGAGGGTGTCATATTCTATGCAAATTAAAGGTGCCACTGGAATGGGTCGAATTTATTCAGCTTTTAAAAATACGGTTGTGTCGAACATTTTCCACTTCAATATAATGGGTGGGGATTTTCATGCCATCATATATCAATAGGTCATATTTCTACAAGTCGATGAAGCTTCATTATATTACAGGTTTTAGAAGAAATAGGAACGGAAGTAAGCATCGCGTATTTCCTGCTGTGGCGTGGATTACAGCAGCACATCCCCTTGGCCATTGACTGAATTAGGTGGGTGATAAATGGAATACCAGCCCAATACCATAAATAAGCTGTCGTTGTTGGCATTGGTGGGAATAGGAACCACGGTGCTGCTGTAATGTTGCTATGTATATTAATGCAATTATATTCTTATTATGGTACAGCCCTTATTGACTATAGTAAAATAGAGGGCATTTAAAATATTTCCAAACATTCGTTCTAAATTGTATGCCCAAACATAATGCGAATATTTGAATCATTGTTCAAGTCTAGTAATTATTTGTTCAAGTAATGTTTCTTATTTTTATAAAATAAAACCATTTTATGGTCCAAAAATATTTTTTAGATTTAATTTGAGAATTTAATAACAAAATGTTTACTTTTATATCGGTAACACCATGTAATTGATAATGTTAGTCATGGTGATCTATTTTGTTTTGTTTTTTTTTGTTTTTGTTTTTATTGTTTTTTTTTTTATTACCAATTTAATTTATGATTCCTGTGATTACAGATTTCTCAGTTTAATTCCTACAATCTGCAATCACATCAAGAATCATTTCCTTTATAGAAATCATGATACTAATGATTCAAGAATATGCATGGTTTTTTTTCTTCTTTTTAAAGAATAAACCTGCTATTATGTATTTCTACCCAGTGGAATGTATGGTATTCCCTGTACATCGAGTTTAAGTATCTAAGTTCATATTTTATTATGTCTTCAATGTTTTAATTATAATGCATGTAGTTAATAAAATATGGAAATCAAAACAAATAAAGTTGAAAAAACTGTAAATCTCACCTTAAACATATGTATAGATCTGTATTCCTTTTTGAGGATATTGTATCGCCAAAAGCTTATAGTTCTATGGTGGTTATTTTTAGGGTTGACATCCTCAGTGTGACATTTTATTTGCGTTCCAACTCAATGCACGAAAATTAAAACCGCATGACAATTGACAGTATTGCAAATCAAAGACTAGTGACAGAAAAATTACGTTTTAAATCATTGTTCAAGTCTAGTAATTTTTCTTATTTTTATAAAATAAAACCATTTTATGGTCGAAAAATATTTTTTAGATTTAATTTGAGAATTTAATAACAAAATGTTTACTTTTATATCGGTAACACCATGTAATTGATAATGTTAGTTGGTGACCTATTTTGTTTTTTTGTTTTTTGTTTTTTTTGTTTTTTTTGTTTTGTTTTTTTTAATTACCAATTTAATTTATGATTCCTGTGATTACAGATTTCTCAGTTTACTTCCTACAATCTGCAATCACATCAAGAATCATTTCCTTTATAGAAATCATGATACTAATGATTCAAGAATATGCATGTTTTGTTTTCTTCTTTTTAAAGAATAAACCTGCTATTATATATTTCTACCCAGTGGAATGTATGGTATTCCCTGTACACCACGTGTAAGTATATAAGTTGATATCTTAGTATGTCTTCAATGTCTTAGTCATAGTGCATGTAGTTAATAAAATATGGAAATCAAAACAAATAAAGTTGAAAAAACTGTAATTCTTACCTTAAACATATGCATAGATCTGTATTCCTTTATGCGGACATTGTATCGCCAAAAGGTTATAATTCTATGGTGGTTATTTTTAGGGTTGACNATTTTATTTTCGTTCCAACTCAATGCACGAAAATTAAAACCGAATGACAATTGACAGTATTGCAAATCAAAGTCTAATGACAGAAAAATTACGTTTTAAGCTTTAATTTACTATGGAAAATCCGTTTTATTCAGCAAGAGGGTGTCATATTCTATGCAAATTAAAGGTGCCACTGGAATGGGTCGAATTTATTCAGCTTTTAAAAATACGGTTGTGTCGAACATTTTCCACTTCAATATAATGGGTGGGGATTTTCATGCTATCATATATCAATAGGTCATATTTCTACAAGTCGATGAAGCTTCATTATATTACAGGTTTTAGAAGAAATAGGAACGGAAGTAAGCATCGCGTATTTCCTGCTGTGGCGTGGATTACAGCAGCACATCCCCTTGGCCATTGACTGAATTAGGTGGGTGATAAATGGAATACCAACCCAATACCATAAATAAGCTGTCGTTGTTGGCATTGGTGGGAATAGGAACCACGGTGCTGCTGTAATGTTGCTATGTATATTAATTCAATTATCTTCTTATTATGGTACAGCCCTTATTGACTATAGTAAAATAGAGGGCATTTAAAATATTTCCAAACATTCGTTCTAAATTGTATGCCCAAACATAATGCGAATATTTAAATCATTGTTCAAGTCTAGTAATTATTTGTTCAAGTAATGTTTCTTATTTTTATAAAATAAAACCATTTTATGGTCGAAAAATATTTTTTAGATTTAATTTGAGAATTTAATAACAACATGTTTACTTTTATATCGGTAACACTATGTAATTGATAATGTTAGTCATGGTGACCTATTTTGTTTTTGTTTTTATTGTTTTTTTTTATTACCAATTTAATTTATGATTCCTGTGATTACAGATTTCTCAGTTTAATTCCTACAATCTGCAATCACATCAAGAATCATTTCCTTTATATAAATCATGATACTAATGATTCAAGAATATGCATGGTTTTTTTTTTCTTCTTTTTAAAGAATAAACCTGCTATTATGTATTTCTACCCATTGGAATGTATGGTATTCCCTGTACATCGAGTTTAAGTATCTAAGTTGATATTTTATTATATCTTAAATGTTTTAATTATAATGCATGTAGCTAATAAAATATGGAAATAAAAACAAATAAAGTTGTAAAAACTGTAAATCTCACCTTAAACATATGTATAGATCTGTATTCCTTTATGCGGACATTGTATCGCCAAAAGCTTATAGTTCTATGGTGGTTATTTTTAGGGTTGACATCCTCAGTGTGACATTTTATTTTCGTTCCAACTCAATGCACGAAAATTAAAACCGCATGACAATTGACAGTATTGCAAATCAAAGACTAGTGACAGAAAAATTACGTTTTAAGCTTGAATTTACAATGGAAAATTCGTTTTATTCAGCAAGAGGGTATTATATTCTATGCAAATTAAAGGTGCCACTGGAATGGGTCGATTTTTTTCAGCTTTTGAACATACGGTTGCGTCGAAAATTTTCCACTTCAATATAATGGGTGGGGACTTTCAAGCCATCATATATCAATAGGTCATATTTCTACAATTCGATGAAGCTTCATTTTTGCCCAGACAAATTAATCTGTAACTATTTTTGCAATTTAAAAAATGAATGGGTATTGTTTTCATGCTGACGGAATTCATGAAAAGGGAGTTAAAACCCCAACGGTAAATATAACAAATGTTTTAGCGATACTTTTGTCAACAATACATTACAGGTTTTAGAAGAAATAGGAACGGAAGTAAGCATCGCGTATTTCCTGCTGTGGCGTGGATTACAGCAGCACATCCCCTTGGCCATTGAATGAATGAGGTGATTGATAAATGAATACCAGCCCAATACCATAAATAAGGATGCACCAAGTTCAGCTGTCGTTGTTGGCATTGGTGGGTATTCAATAAGTCTTTGAATATCACTACACAGATGTTCAATCACGGACTAAGTGCAGGCCACGGCACAACATCCATGTCGTTTTGCTGAAGAAAGTCGCTCGTGGCTCTTGCAAAATGAGCACGGATGTTGATATGCTGGAAAGTGTAATTCCGATGACATGCAATAAATGTCACCATATGGGGTCTCAGAGCACCTATAACCCCATTACCCCTGCATTGGTCGATGTTCTGAAAGATGACTGGTCCAAGATTAAAGCCTATATCGCTTCCAATCCACACTATGGTGTTTGGTTCTCCCCATGAGTCTCTTTCCATGATGCATGTAGCAGTACTAGCGTTCATCACGCCTTTGTTTCTGACATTTGCGATGGAATTGCAATATATGAGCGGCAGAATGATATTCGTCCACTGCTAGTGACGCCAGTTTTGACGTAGTATAGTCCACTGTAGACGTTAGTGACGATGGCGAACTGTAAGGATGGGTCCACCGGTCTGACAACGACATCTTCTGGTGTTGGTGATAAATCGGCGTCGAACAATGTCGTCACTAATTGGTGATTGCCAGTCGTCTGTCGTGGCTCTAGTAAATCCATTATAGATATGCTGTCGACGAATATATATCCTGACGTGCTGTTGTATCTCTAGGACGACCACCATGTGCCAAGTCATTGGTTCTATTTGTGGCGTATTGCGTTACCATAGACTTTGGATGGTGCGTAGAGCTAAATGCCTGTGCAACGAATAGATTCAGTTTCCAATCATTCAATCTTCAAATAACTTGTTCTCGGTTGATTAAGGCAATAGTTGTGCCAATAATCTGGCGTTCTATAATGCTACTGACAACGTGTGATTTTTTGGCGTCTTAAATAAGCCGAAATTAGTACGATTTGTATGAGCTTATCATTTTTTTTAAACGCGCTCCACGACCATCTCGAGAACCAATATATTCGCCTAAACTAATGTACTCAGTCAACCGTATTTTTTTTAAATATAAACTTTAAGTTCTTCACGCACACACACACACACACACACACACCAAATTAATATTTAGAATGATTTTTTGGCAAACTTGGAAAAACACGACGTTTTTATTGCGGTTTAATATATAAATTGAGGACTAAATGACATACACGTGATAAAAAAGCAGGAAGTTTTGTTACACGTCTATGATTTCAATAATTCAAACACTGTCAACACTTTGGGACATTATAGCTATGCTTCGTTGTGTTCATAAATCGGGTAATTTATTTATTTAAAGTACAATCTGGTGTGACATTTATTTTTAGAAATACAATTATCAAAAACAATATTCAACGAGCCTTAAAAGCTTCCTTCTTAAAATAAAACAACATAAAATTCAACATTTACAGCATTCATTGAACTCAAGGATCTTAAAAGACGTCAATTCATCAAATTCAAAAGAATAATCATCATCAATTTAAAAGTGTGAGCCTAGGCACTCAAGGAAAATATTTTTGAAAACAAGGGAACCACCATAAAAGCAATTAACTAGACGTTCTCGTGTATTTTCCTTCTCACATTTCTCTGATGCGTGTGTCTGTGTGTGTGGCGATAAGAGGAAACCATCTCTATAAAGTGTGATTAGGAAAAACAACTCAACAGTGAGTGCGATGGAGTAAAATAAAGTGGGATTAAGGAAAAGTGTACCCCGCTTCTCCTTTAAAATGTGCATAGGCAAAACGGGTGAATTACGAATATTTTCTACGGTGATTTCAACGGATTGTTGATTAAAATGTCTTCTTACTAATTTAGACCAGATCAGCTTTTTATATTGTTTTATGATATATTACCTTACCACGTATGCAAAGCTACCTACTAAAGCTTTCAAATAAACCACTTACCTGGACGTTTTTAGGACAGTGCTTCAGAAAATCTGGAGATATATAGACCATTTCCCTTAATCTTCCGATGTCTTTCATTCACCTTACGCGATTCTGTAATGGTCAAACAAAGCTAACAAAACAATAACCAGCCCTTGGCTCAATACTATATTTGATATGAATGCAAATTATAAAAGAGCAGTCAACTGAACCACACTCACTGGATCCT
>MJUT01023202.1:53703-67056 GCA_002080005.1 Gigantidas platifrons
GATTGATTGATTGATTGATTGATTGATTGATTGATTGATTGATTGATTGATTGATTGATTGATTGATTGGAGTTTCTCTGGAAGTAATATTTTCTTAGAGTAGACCATTTTCATATTAATGTTTTGTATTAAGATACTTAGATGCTCGTCTTAATTCTACTGGTTACGTTAAAACAAAGGACATTATTCAAAGGGGCCGGTCTATCATAAAATTAATTGTCACACTTCACAATATATTACATGTTAGCTAAATTATATTCATGTCAAGAGGCTGGACGTATGGTAGTTGGATTTATAACTACCTATGCAATCGGTGCCTATCATCACTAGATGCACTCAATACAACGCTATGTGATAAAAATAGTCAGTGACTTGCGACAGGCCGGTGGTTTTCTCTGGGTACTCCGGTTTCCTCCACCAATAAAACTGACCGCCAAGATATAACTAAACTATTGTTGAAAGTGGCATTTAGCACCATAACCCTAACCCTAATCCTATTTATGTCAAATAAGAATAACTATTAAAAACAAATAGAGCCTAGATATGAAATTTAGTGCGCACGATACGTTTCTGGAATAACTTTCCATCATAGCATTGACATTTTAAAAGTATTGAAATTCCTTAATAATGTTATTAGTATTAGAACTAAGGTTCTCCTCTCACAGGCATGGGTGACCTTACCTGATTCTTGGTAATCCTGTTTTACCCCTTTGGTTTTCTTGCTCCGTTTAAATTATTTGGGTTTTCAATCTTTTGACTTCGAGGATTGCCGATGAAGGTTATTCAAGAATGCGCGCACGAAATTTGATATCTACGTTTTTATTTCATCACGGATATGTATCTTCTAAATAATGGAAAGCAAGATAAATTAAAAGTATTTTGAAGCATAAAAACCAAAGGTGTCTAAACAAGATAATCGAAATCGGCTATGATCACCCATACCTGAAGAAAAAGAAGAGCCTTAGCTGAAATAATGTTTGAAAATGGGGTTGAACACCATAAACCCACCCCATCCAATGTACATTTTATCCAACCGCTCCTCATTTCACCATCATACTACCAATTCACATGTACAGTATAATGCTTAGACAAAATCTCAAAGTAACACTAAGCAACAAAGAAAATGTATCAAGTAAACGTTAGAGAAAAATGGCCAATCCAGACACACAGGCAACTTTGAGCATAAGGAACAGAATTAGGACAAACACAGCAAAACACACAAGCAACACATATATATAACGATGTGCAACCCCATCATCAGATACATACCGATGTAATCTTCTAACATGAGATCAAAGAACAAAATACTCATTTTACATTTCAAGTACAGTACAAGTATCAATGTTCAATGTGGCCATCACATGAACACACAATAGATCACCTAAAATAACGACATTGTTACGCCACTTTAGAAAACAACTAAATAAACCCATTACACACATAGTGTGTTTGTACATGACTTTGTATCAAGTCAAGCCTGTTGTGTAAAACAGTATCACCACGATTCCCCATAGCGAGGAGTAGTGAAGCGGTTTGTTCACGCGACAGGCGAAACCTGATAAAAGTATTGTATTGACATACTATGTATGTAATAAGTTTATCTAAGATTTAAATAGAAAAAAAACATTTTTTTTAACTATTAACAAGGGTTGAATTAAATCAGCAAATTTATTACAATACTTTGAGAGTGACTACATTTTGCCCATAACGTCACGTTATTATTTGCCGTTTATTTGCATTACTCTTTCAGTTCCGCAATATACGTCCGACAATGATTCTTTTGAAGAAATGTGCAATACATGACCGGTCAGTATCCGGAAATATTTACAATATGTCCTTCGAAATGTGAAAATGACCGTTAATTCGTGATACCTTATTTTGTCGGATGGACTAACAAATATAAATGCATGAACATTGAACAGTCTTTTCCCTCGAATTCCAATACTATGATGTCATGAACATGTAGTCCAGTAGAGAAAGTATCATGCAACGTTGCGCCATTCTTTCATCACCACAGTGTTGTGATGCAACATCTTGTATCAGACACCTCATATCAGACTGGCTACTTGACAATAGATAATATAGCGTGTAATGATAATCGGTGATAAGTTATTTCGACATATGAAGGGTAATATATCGATAATTGGTTCTCCTTTAATTATTGTAATATGGAACATACATCAACATAGATGTTCGTGGAAATTATATGTGAATAGTGCATCAATGTTAAATATAAGTTAGATAAATCAGAATGGGAAAAATCAAGAATGGGAATTCAAGGGACACACGCAATGATGAGCACAAGACACACAAAGCATAAAACACAACACAGAAAGCCATTCATAATAACTAACTATTGGATACAGTTAATGTCCATTGTTAGTCAAATACTTATGGAAAAAATTGAAAAGGTTGAAGATACCAAAGAGGTATCAAACATTCTAAGTCGAAGAAGAACATACCATTCAATTGCTGGAGAGGAAACACGAGGAAAAACAAACAATGGACCACACACACACAAAAAAAAACAAAAACAAAAAAAGCAACAGCAACAGCAACAACACAAAAAAATGACGAGAGAGCAACATGTTATTGAAAATGAACAAGACCATAAAATAAGGATAAAAGTTTTACTTTTGACTTGTTAATATTATATTCAAAATGTGTATATTCATACCTTGATAATTTGCTAAGTCAGTATACTTATGTGTACTTTCCTCTCTATTTCCCAGGGTTTCGTAAGGCTTCGTAGAGCTATAATAGAAGCATAAACATAGACAGAAATCATTGTAGCTCTTCCATGTTATCCAATGTAACAGTATGAATTGTGATTTTTAGTACAAATAAAGAGAAAAAAAGCGAAATAAGAAGTTTAGAATAGAAGTAAATGGGCTGTTCAGATACAAAGTCAAGAACAATATCGTCATCAACAAAACAAGAAACAAAAACACAATATCAGGGATATGTCTACACGAACTACGATAAAATAGAGAAAGGTGGTGTTTTTGTTCTGCAGAAATGATATTCTATCTTTCTGAACGTTATTAACACCGAGTACGTTCTGTGTTCTGTGTTGTGATGTCTGCTAAGATTTCCGAATAAGCGCGAATTTTGATTCGTCTTTACCTCCAGTTGTTTAGTTTCTAGGAGGGTTCATGTCTTATTTATGTTATTTGTGTTTGTATGTGTATATTGGTGTCCAACACATAATGTGTTGTGTTGTTGGTTGGATTGTCTTCGTCTTGTGGTTTGTGTACCCACTGTTGCCAGTTTCTCTGGATTGTCAATCTTGATTGACCCTTCGAGTTTCTTTAACATCCATACAGCTAGATTATGTGCTATAAAATACATAACTACGGAAAACAAAACAAACAAAATAATAAACTTATATACCCCCATTCAATTCAGCATATATTAATTGCATAGTATACGGAATATAATTACAACTAAGCTTTTGCTGTCTTAAACTTTCCCTGTGCATGGCGTACATTACCATATCATGCATACAATATATACATAGTGATGACCACAACATTGTTATTAACGCCGTATTGTTTTTAGCTTTCTGTGTTGTGTGTTTTGGTTTTTTTTTGTGTCTTCGTCCTGTGTTCAATGGGGTCCATGTTGCTCATTTTATTTTTCTGTGTTGTGCTTTTTTGCTTTGCTTGTCTTCGTCCTGTGTCCTGTGTGCCCACTGTTGCACTTGCATGTGTCTCTGGATTTTACATTCTAGATTTTCCCCGTCGGTTCTCTCTGACGTTTATTGATGTCATGAATACAAATTTAATCATTTACTTAATGGCACCACAACGCTTTCCTGTAGTAACCGTGATCAGGTACGATAAAAGCCATATGATTTAAGTATGTTGGAGCAAAATAAAGAGGTTGTATATTAAGATACTATTTCGTCCAGTTCGTCAATGGAATGACAAGTAATGAATATTGTGCTTATGTAACAAGTGAATTCTTTCCACCAGTGTATTCTTTCCTTTTGGATAAAACACGTTAGGGTAGAAATTCGGGGTATCAATAACTGTTTGTACTAACATCAACCCAGATGAACCACTTACATAAACCCTTTTAAGTTTATTTTTATAAAATAACCCTGGGTAGGGATTATAATTGTTTCATATATATTTTATTGAATCGTAAGAGTCAAATTATTTACCCATTAGAGGTTGTGTAGTTTCTTCTATCTGATAAACCTGAAAAAACATGCAAATTTATACTCAAAAGCAATGTTGTTAAATAATATGATCAAAGTTGCCATTTTTTAATTTCATTTTTGGATAGCTCATCACTTGAAATTGTGTTTATTTGTCTTTATGACAACAACTACAAGAAACAAATATCATTGTACATGTATGACCAGTGTATGATGTTTTTGTAGATAATTTCTGTTTGTCCATGTTCTGTGTTTTCTGGCTTTTGATTTACGGCTTCTGGTTCCGATTTAGCCAGTTTTTGCTCTTACTCATATATTATGCATTCTTAGAGGAGAAGCAAATAACAATGTTATACAAGTTGGCTTTGCCAGACCAGTGCTCAAACCATACGTCTTTGGGAGCATGAAAACCAAAGGACATAACATACCTAAATGTAATGCAATATGTAATGTTCGTCGATAGAATATGGAGGGCTGTTAATGTAGCTTTGTGTGACAGGTTAGAACCTGTGTTGTTAGTGTTGATGGTGGCGCTGTGTAATACAGACTACATCCTCCACTATTCAACTGTGCACTCATGAATAAACATTCTCTTTTCAGATAAAAGTAAGATTACAAATATACCATACCTTGCCGACTTGATAAATCACTATAGGTATTTGGAGGGTCTTTCATACCTAGCGTTTCGTAAGTCGTTGAAGAACTATAATACACATAAAGATATATCACACCCAGGGAAACTTTACTTCGTACAGTGAAGGGTACCGATTTTTATACACAGGTTAGCGATTCAATGTAAGATAAAGATGGAGAAGGAGAAATATAAATTTTCAGATAAATCTATTTAAATGAACCTGACACTTAAATAAATGTGATATATATGACAGGTTCCTCTCAAAGAAGGTGGTTAATCAATATTTTCTCAGAGGCTTCGTCATAAGGTTAATTTCTGCATTACTATATAACCTAGTATCTTGCTTACTTGACTTGGAATCGCTACCCTGCCTATGACAATCGCTACTTTACGGCTCAAACCATACGTCTTTGGGAGCATGAAAACCAAAGGACATAACGTACCTAAATGTAATGCAATATGTAATGTTCGTCGATAGAATATGGAGGGCTGTTAATGTAGCTTTGTGTGACAGGTTATAACCTGTGTTGTTAGTGTTGATGGTGGCGCTGTGTAATACAGACTACATCCTCCACTATTCAACTGTGCACTCATGAATAAACATTTTCTTTCCAGATAAAAGTAAGATTACAAATATACCATACCTTGCCGACTTGATAAATCACTATAGGTATTTGGAGGGTCTTTCATACCTAGCGTTTCGTAAGTCGTTGAAGAACTATAATACACATAAAGATATATCACACCCAGGAAAACTTTACTTCGTACAGTGAAGGGTACCGATTTTTATACACAGGTTAGCGATTCAATGTAAGATAAAGATGGAGAAGGAGAAATCTAAATTTTCAGATAAATTTATTTAAATGAACCTGACACTTAAATAAATGTGATATATATGACAGGTTCCTCTCAAAGAAGGTGGTTAATAAATATTTTCACAGAGGCTTCGTCATAAGGTCAATTTCTGCATTACTATATAACCTAGTATCTTGCTTACTTGACTTGGAATCGCTACCCTGCCTATAACAATCGCTACTTTACGATGTACATTTTTCCTGGGTGTGGCTATAGTCATGCAACTTAAATTATAATGAAAGAAAAACAAATAGAGGTGAATGCTTAAACATACCATGTCAGGTCCATCGAGAGACAAACAGTTTAGAGAAAACGATTGTGATCACTGATATGCATACGTGTTATTTGATTACTGATATTTAAACCAAAAATTAGTACTGTTTCAACTATGGCCTAATTTTCAGTGGTCAGTTTTAGTATTGATGATTGATCATTTATTTTAATAAAACATAGATATCAAGTAAAAGCACAAGGGCTGGGTGGTTCAATGAGTTAGGTAGTTGGATTACTTAACAATTCATACAAGCATATCACCAATACGGCGTGGATTCGCGCTCGGCTTTGTAAATTACAAAAAAGGTGCACCCGTCTCGCAGCCGCAAGTGATAAAGTTTACCAGTTGATTGCCCATGATCGGTGGTTCTTTCCGGGTAATCCGGATTCTTCCACCCATAAAACTGATCGCCACGATATAGCTGAAATTGTGTTGAAAGTGGCGTTAAGCACCATCAAACAAACAAACATCAAGAAAAAACATATATATAGATATATCAAATAGTACAAGCTTCATTGGTGTATTGTCAACTCTATTTGATTATAATAAAGGGTTGTTTCACAAATATTTCAAACACCCACTAAAAGTTTATAAAGCATTTAACTATAAACTCTAAATACATTCAAGTTTGTTCCAATCTAATTTATTACTAATATTCTTACCTTAAAACACTCAACACATTATTTGGAAAGAATGGAGTTAATGTATGTAAAATAAATTAACTTCCTGGTTGAACAAATCGATTGTATTTTTATAAGAATGGTAGTACATGTTCTGTTATAGTTGATTCTGACATACATGTTATATTTGCATTATCTGTCAAACAGTAAATTGCTTTAACATTGGAGTAGTTATAAATCAAATGAGATACATGGCTATTTATATACTCACACATGTTCAACTCTCCTGGTCCCTGGATCTGAAAATTAGCCAGGAAAGAGAGTAAGGGTGACTGTAACGATTGTAGGGAATGAAAACAAAGTGCGAAAATCATTATGTAATCTGAGGGGAAAAAATTCATGACGTCCATTACCCAGCAGTTAACTATCCTTAAATAGAGAGAATCAAACAGCCATGATCTTCATTATTATTAACCAGAACAAACTATAACACTCCAATATATCATCACAATCTCAAAATACGAAAAAAAACAGACATTTGCTACGAGATGTTTGGTATATGCGCATGGCTTATCCCAGACATCCATTCTGGTGTGGATAAATCGTTATATCGACTTACTAGAATGTTTAATACTGGTCTAATATATACAACATACTTGTCTTGGTGGCAAGACAGGTGTTTTCCAATCCTTTTGGTCTTAAAAATATGGGTGCTCATTTACCAGATAATTGTCGCAATTCTAATATAAACCAACCACCTAACAACTTTAATCCGTAGGAGGGTCTTCGTTATTGTACGGCAGTAGTATTCAACAATATATATGCAATCAATCGTTATCATCACTAAAGTTGTGAGTTCGAATATCGACCATGGCGAGTTGTACTCAGCGTCAGTGACTAGCGGCAAATCGATGGTTTTCACCGTTTACTCCGTTATCTCTCACCAATAAAGCTGACAGTCACGATATAGCTGAAATATTGTTGAAAGTAGCGTTAGAAACCACAACCCCCCGTTGGGATTTTTGAATAAAATGCAAACTGCAGATTTTGCACAAACAATGTAGACTAGATCTAGAAGTATACAATAATTCTTACCTTCATTTCTTTCATCATGTGTATCTTCTCTGGTGTAATCATACACCTCACTGGTTATTGGATTTGTAGAAGAAGGTGTTGTCTCCGTTCTATCAGGTAAGAAAATAAATGTCAGCATTTAGAATTGAACAAAAACCATAAATATTTAACAGATATCTACATTCTGCAATTGTCAAATATGTTCCGATTCAATTCAAATGAAATAAGAATTAACTAAAGAGAATCTGGTGCTTTCTTCCATGTTTTACATTGCCCTTTTCTGTCAGGTTTGAATAATACTGCACTGAAAAGAAGAAGTTCTATAATGGCTGATTACCCATTTTGGTATCTTCAAACTCTTCTTATAATCTAACATGGAATTACAGGTTAAAAACTGAAATTTTGGGTACCATTTTTTTAGTACGTGATTATACCCACAATTTCTCAATAATACTGATGTAATATCAAGGCAACGTGAGACAGAAAGTTAAGTCATCGATTTCTGTTTTCATACTCATATTCATATCAATCTAAGGTTAATTTATTAATTGGTACGAAACGAATATCACAAATAATAAAAACGTAGAAATCAAGTAAAAACATATACATCAAATAGTTCAAGCTTCATTGGTGCATTCTCAACTCTACTTGATTCTTAATACATTTAAGCTTGTTCCAATCTAATTTATTACTAATATTCTTAACTTACAACACTGAGCACATTATTAGGGAAGAATGGAGTTAATGTATATAAGCTTATACTGTTTGAACATATCGTTTGTATTTTTACAAGACTGATAGTAAATGTTCCGATATATTTGTTTCTGATATACATGTTATATTTGCATTATCTGACAAACAGTAAATTGCTTTAAAATTGGAGTCGTTGTGAATCAAATGATATATATGGCCATAGATACTCACACATGTGCTACTCTCCTGCTCCCGGGATCTGAAAATTAGCGATTGTAATGAATGAAAAACAAATTATTTAAGTGATGAAATCAGAATATAATATGAGGGAGAAAAAAATTCATAATATCCATTACCCGGCAGTTAACTATCCTTAGATAGAGAAAGTCAAACGGATATGGCCTTCATTATAATTAACCAGAACAAACTATAACACTCCAATATATCATCACAACCTCAAAATACGAAAAAATAAAAACGGAATTTGTAACTAGATATTTGGTGTATGCCTTATCACAGACATCTATTATGGTGTGGGTAAATCGTTATATCGGGTTATATGTAGCATACTGCTCTTTGAGGTAAAACATGTGTTTTTCAATATTTTTGGTCTGTAATTCTAATATAAAACAACCACCTAGCAACCTTAATCCGTTCGGAAAGGGGGTCTTCGTGATCGTATGGTAGTAGGATTTACAACTATTTATGCAATCAATCCTTTTAAGCACTACAGTTTTGAGCTCGTATCCAGCTCATTGCGAGATGCACACGACACAATATTATGTGATAAAGTTTGTAAGTGGAAAGTCGGGGGTTTTCTTCTTGTACTCCGATTTTCCCCCCATAAAACTGACCGCAACGATATAACTAAAATATTGTTGAAAGTGGTGTTTAAAACTATAATCCCTGTTTAGAAAAAAAAGGATATATATCTTCTCTTTTACTTACCGTACAAGCTTACATTCCCTTTTAATAAGAAGCCTGTAACCGATCTGTCCTCGTTTCTATGCCAACATCGATCAACATCCTGTATGGGGTTATGTCGTGGACCGATCATCATCGACGGATCTATGTAATCTCGATGAATATAGTAATACGACGGTTTTAAAGACATGTTCATAATGTTCAAAGTGGTGGCCTTGAATCCCGCTCCGACTAAGTGTACTCGATTCAACAATAACTGATAAGGTTTGTCAGTGACTTGCGACAGGTCGGTGGTTTTCTATGAATACTCCGGTTTCTTCCACCAATAAATCTGACTGCAATGATATAACTGAAATATTGTTGAAAGTGGCGTTGAACACCATAACCCTAACACTAATGTTCAGTATCAAAGATTAATATATTTTCACCTACAATTTGTGATTTTTGAATAAAATGCAAATATAGAATATAGAATGTAGATATAGAAGTATGCTATAATTCTTACCACTATTTCTTTCATCATGCGTATCCTCTCTGATGTAATCGTACACCTCACTGGTTATTAGATTTGCAGAAGAAGGTGTTGTCTCCGTCCTATCAGAAAAGAAAATGAATGTCAGAAAATTGAAAATAAACCATTTTGTAACTTTAAAACATGTTCCGACTCAATTCAAATGATATATGTATTATTTAAATATGGTTTGTTGCTTTCTACTCTGCTTTGCATTTTTCGAAGTAACGTTGCTGTAATGTGGTTAATGGTAGCTATTTCAATCAATTTTCACCGCCATATTTGTTATATGTGACCGCGTCTGACAAAAAGGGACCAGATGCGGTACTTTCGATTGTTCACTGTGACGTCGTAAAGTTTGCAACGTCACATAATATAAATGAGCACCTGCTGACAGGACAAATGCATATTAATGAACCAATAAAGTGACAGGAAACGGTATTAATGACATGCAAATGTCTAAAAATAAAAAAAAATGTATTTTAAATCAATTTAATAAGCTTATTTTTTAATTCCCCGCAGTTTTTCGTCGTCTCGCAACCGGTTTCAAAATTATTCAACAGGAGTAATTTTACAGTTGTTCCCCTTTTATTGATATTGGATACATGGCGGCAAATCTGATTAAGTAAATCGGAAAGCCAAAGAAGTGTTTGTAGTGTTCCGCCTGAAATATTAGAATGTCATGACGATGGTTTTATAAATGAATTGAGCGCGGTTAACGACTTGTACTTCGCTGATCGGCTTGAATTCATCCCGTCTGAACATGAACATGCTGAATTGCGAATCCGACAACGACGGTTACGATGTTGCAACCATTCCGATTTTATCGAGCCATCGGAAGAGGACACTCTGGAATATGCAAAGCAGCATCAATTTAAATTAGATACTTGTAAAACAAATTATGGGGAGCCATGCAGTAAAATAATTATCATGGGTTCAGCTGTAGAGTTCCGTCAACACTGACACTGTGATTGGGAAAGCAGAACTATTTATAATTTACTCATATGCGTTCAGGTAGTCACACAGCAGCTAAAATCCATAAAATAGACGAGCGAGAGAGACCATATCAAAAATTATATTTTATAGGAAAGCATTTTGTTTTATAAAACATAGAGAAAAAAATGTGCTGTCAGACAGGAATGGCCTTTCACCAGGGGTTCATGCGAGTACTGGAAAACTTCCAAAGTATGCACTTCAATATGTAGATACAAAAAGGATTCAAATTTTCCTTTTGAAATATGCTGCTGACAATGATTTGCCTCACCTAGAAAGACCCCCTATTATAAAACCACCAAGTATTATTATTGCCTTCTGATAAAAGCTCTATTTACAAACATCAAGAAAGTGAATCTTTGGCTACTGAAATGCATTACAGAAGTGTTAGTTTGAGAACTTTCAAGAGTCATGTCCAAATATTGTTATAGCTAAACCTTGTACTGATTTATGTCAACACTCAAGACTTTGCAGACAAAATATCAAAGAGTGGGAATCTTTAGAAACAGGACAAGGAACTTTTACTACCAGAGTACAACAAACATGTACAACTAGCCAAGAGATTACTACAAAACTTATGTGAAAACTAGTAACCAGAACTTAATGGGACTACCAGATGATCTAAACAAAATTCAGGTAATTTATTTTGTGGTGCAAATTTCCATGACATAAACTACATGTACATCAACATGTATGATGAAATGATTTTTAATATTACATGTAATGGACAACTAGCATAAATAATATACATGCTCTGAAGATTATTGATCAAGACTAAATATTACACACATGAAATTTAATCAATTTAAGCTTGTAAATTTTATGTACATGATGTAATAAAGAGTTACTTTAATAAGAGCCATTTTCACTTTGAGACTGGCTATTATTGATTTTTTTTACTGTAAAATGCACTTAAAATGTATTCACATGCATTCAAATTAATGTTCTAAATATATATGTGTGTAATGGAAGAAAACAACAAAATTTCTTACAACATGTACACACATATAAATGTGCAACAGAGGATAACTATTTTTAATATATACAGAGACTACATGTATATCTGGAACATGCATTGGTGAAATTCTAATATAGAAAAATACCAGAGGTAAAATTTTGCAGCTCATTTAATGTGGGTAAAGGGGAAAAACTATATTAAAAGCAGTGTTACTATTGGAGAGAAGATGAATGTTAAACTCTACAAATCTTATCTACTGATATTTTCTATGTAAACGCAATTTACTGTACACTTAAATCAAATGTATTACCAGAAAATATAATAGGTAGATACTAATAATAATATGCCAGCTATTTCATGATTTTTTTTTATTATTAGAAAATAATAACATATCTTTGTATTGAAATAAATCAATTTCTCATAAATACTTGAATGACCTTGGATAACTTCACAATAAAAAACTAGTACACTTATACATTTTGTATCTTCAGAAAATCAAATTGCTTTTTTGTTTTAAAGGAGAAACAATTCAACTAACCGTACTAACAAAATACAACATTAGTGATCTGCATATGAATGCAATGTCTTCTATAACTTTTAACTGATTTTAATGAAGCTTAAAATAATTCAAGTATACCACCTTGAAATGGCTATGGAGAAAAGAGATTTGTACATGCTTATATTGAATGACAAATTGGAGATATTGAACAAATAATATGATTTTTTTTTTCAATTAAAGGAAGCTGAAACAGTGTGAAGGTCAAGGAGAAATGTTTGCTATGTTCCATATATTGTAAATAATGTGATGGATCCAGTAATATTATATGAGTGGAAGTCTTACTTGCAAGAATTCTTTAAGCCATTGAAACATATTACTGACTACTATCACTTTTTCATTGATTCGAAGAATCCACTATTATCCAGGTGTAGTAAAGTGCAAAGAAAGGGTATCATATGAACAATTCACATTTAATTTGCTTTAATTAAAAACTATTCTTTAACAAACACAAACCCTTCCAAATGTTTCAATCATAAAGGTTTTGATACAGCAAGACAGTGGTACTTGTATGACCATATCGGACAATGTTGTTATTCAGAGGAAGCTAAGGATCTGACATGTCCTTAGCTAACTGTTCCAAAGAAGGAAATATACAAGTACAAATCAAGAAAAAGATAATGAGTAGAGACCTAAAAGGGGAAGGAAAAAGGCCTTTCTGAATTAAAAATAGACAACAATATGTGTTCATCATGTTTCATATTTAGACAATGCAATAACTATCAATGCATGTATAATGCTTGGTTTAGGTTTATGGTGTTTAAAGCCACTTTCAACAATATTTCAATATATCGTGGCAGTCAATTTTTTTGGTGGAGAAGATCGGAGGCATGTCAAGAAATAGAATATTTTCTTTTGAAATTATAAATAACTTGACTGTGAAGTAAAAGGTCAAGGTCACATATAATAGCATATGGTAAATTAACTTGGTATATGGTTTAGGTTTATGTTGTTTAATGCCACTTTCAACAATATTTCAATATATCGTGGAGGTCAGTTTTATTGGTGGAGAAGTCTGGAGAGTAACCGGAGAAGCATGTCATGAAATATAATGTTTTCTGTTCAAATTATAAATAACTTGACCTTGAAATAAAAG
>MJUT01023202.1:68007-98205 GCA_002080005.1 Gigantidas platifrons
TTTTTTGGCTAGTTGGAAGATACTAAGATATAGTTTCTGCATACAGGTTATAATTGAGCAATTTGAGGCTAATCCATTAATTGGTACGAAACAAATATCGAAAACTTATTGAATCGCTCGCATATACGAGTTAAATAAAACTTAGAACAAAGAATTTAGAAAGCGCATGTTTTAAAAATTGCTGAAAGATGTGTTTAGAGCAATACACCTTTATATCCGTTAGTAGGACGAAAACACATATTGTTAGTATAATTGAACAAGCTAAATGAATTTGAAGTAATGAGATTATACTTAAATACATATTATTAAGCCAAATGTATTACCCTGTCATATTTGTATTTTGTTTTCCATCTGGCAAACCTGAAAAATTAAATGGAAAAAGAAAATATTTTTATATATCGTTCAGCTACTATGATTTTCTGTGTGTTGCTTATGCTTAGAAGTTACATCTCTGTGACATGTAGTAGAATGTTGAAAATAGTTTATCTTACCAGAATATAAGTCACATTGAGACACACGTCTACTGTACAGTCAAGTAGCATACAGACATATTTTGCTCAGCGTATTGGTCTATAAGAGTTTGAAGATACCAAAGAGGTAATCAGAATCCGTATATTGAAGACGAACAGACACACTATGGCCAAAAGAAAAAGTACAAAAGGACAAACAACTATCTAGAAAACATACATATAAAACTAAAGATCGAGTAACACGAACCTCACTATAACTAAGCATACATAAGCTTGTTTTAATAAGTTTCGTTTACAACTTTGATCACGTTCTACAATAGCAACTCATTCACCCACTCTTTAGGCCTAAAATTACTACACGGTAGGTAGTATCGCTCGATTTTCCTTGTTTTACAAATAAAAACATGATATCTTAAACATGCCATTCAACGCCGTTTCAATTAGGGTACATGCAGCAATACACAATACATTTTAATAAAAGATTCACCGAATAAACAGAAAACGTAACAAATGCTTTGAGTGGAAAAATTACGGCAACCGTTACATTTCGACGAGATGACCTGGCAAGAAGAAAACAAGCCGCCGATAGATTGAACAATGCTTTGGCAAACTTGCGCTTCATTGGTAACAATGAAAGCCAAAATCCCCTATGTGCCCCAATATAGAGATATAGGTCACGACCACCGATACGCAAGCCCACATTAATACACGACCCTCTGGATTTTTCAAAGGGGTCAGAACCAAGCTCTAAACTGGTATCAGTTAAAGAACCGGCCTCTCCGGTATAAGCGAGAGATGGCCAATACCTAATGCCTTGCGGTATCGCAAGATAATTTTCCAAGAAATGAGCGAATGTACAATAAGGAGATCATGATATTATCTTCTTGCCAGATCCCGCCGACCCAAAGGTTGTGACGATTTTGTTTTATTTCAATTTACCAACGATTAATAATGTACACAAAATAAAAATAAACAATACAAATGAAATTTACAGTTCATGAACTTTTACCACACAACCATAGAATCCGACTTTCACAATGTTCGTTGTTAATCCACATAATCTATGTCTACAAAACATGTTCTGCTTCTGTTGAATAAATCAGCAATATTTAGTTATATCACGTCCGCACTATCAAGTCCTCATATTGTACAGTACATTGTGGAATCCATCAAATAGTAGTTTCTACATAATCGGTAATCTGGCAAACATTATCCCTGAAAAACAGAACAGCACTCAGTAGCAAAATTTTCTAAATTGCGGATGATGTTGGGGTGGTGGGAGGAGTTTTGAAGAAAATATCGTGTGAGCTCGCTTACTAGTCAAACATGAAATGGGCACATGACGTCAAAATTCTTAATGCGCAATGACATACGGAGAAATCTGAACAACTTCCGGAAACACTCGTATATTTAAAAATTAAACAACAAAATATATACTATCATTTTTATTAAAACTTTTTATCCTTAGATGATAAACACGATTAATAAAAGATTCACCGAATAAACAGAAAACGCAACAAATGCTTTGAGTGGAAAAATTACGGCCACTGTTACATTTCCACGAGAGGACCTGGCAAGAAGAAAACAAGCCGCCGACAGATTTAACAATATTTTGGCAAACTTGCGCTTCATTGGCAACAATGAAAGCAAAAATCCCCTATGTACCCCAATAGAGAGATATAGGTCAGGACCACCGATACGCAAGCCCACATTAAAACACCACCCTCTGGATTTTGCAAAGGAGTCAGAACCAAGTTCTAAACTGGTATCAGTTAAAGAACCGGCCTCTCCGGTATAAGCGAGAGGCCAATACCTAATGCCTTCCGGTATCGCAAGATAATTTTCCAAAATATGAACGAACGTACAATTAGGAGATCATGACCCATTGTCTTCTTGCCAGATCCCACCATATGAGGGTGTCTATACACACTCAGCGCCACATAATTCCAAAAACAAACGCACCCCTCCGGACTCTACTCAGTCGGTAGAAAAACTTGTGGACCAGCTGTTTTAAAAAAAAACTTGCTAAAACGCCTTGAATTGTGCTAAGATAAACACGCAAACCAATATCTGACAAGTGAGTTCCGTCATACCTGTATAGATTGATTTCTCTTGCACTGATATTCTGGTGCCTAATTGCATAACCTTGAATGCTTGACACAATATTCCTGACCGCCAATTTGACTCGTTTTCTCGACTTTTAAACCGCTTTCCTAGAGATGGCTGTATGCCAATATCTGCGCTGTAAAATTTCACTTCATATAATCTTGGTTTGCAGAAGTAACATATGAAGACGTAATAAATCGATCTCAATATTATGAATTAAATTTACGCTGGTACCATACCCTAGGCCATTTGACCCCAACTGAATCAAAACAAAGTCCGGAGGAGGTCGACTCCCCACTAATCGATCGAACGCAGGCCTAAAGTCACCCCATATCATACCTCTTTTCCCAAACCAGGAAACCGATCCACCGATGTGTTGCAGGTTAAGACTAACCTGCAATTCGTCCCATACTGAGTTCTTTGTCAATTTTTTGTCGAACTAAATTTGGCCTTTGAAAAACAGTTCGCGAATGTTTGGCCATGAAAGGTAAACGTGTCCCTGAATGCTGGAGAGGAAAGCCATATTTTAAACCATTAACTAATTCACTGGCAACGTCTTGCGACGGGTAGTTTATCAGCGATCTTTCAACTTGATTGAAACAAATAGGAGAATCAGCTAAAGAGTACAACTGTAGATCATGAGTAGAATTTTTAGGCCCTGCAGTTAAAATGTGGGTGGGGACCAAGGCAGTTCGAACACTTGTGGGCGAATCTACATGCTTTGCCAAACTGACAGTTTCCTTTATTGAACCCCCAACATGTGCAAAATTTTTGTGGACCCCTATTTTCCGCTGAAAACGGGGCCTTTCTCTTAAATGAAGGATTACCATCGGAGCTATTGGTATTTGGGTTAGGGAACGTCCTATCTTGTGTAGCGACGTAAAGAAGCCACAGCTCCATGTCTACTTTTCCCCATGACGAAAAGGGGGATCGTACTTTACGTAGTCTATACTGCTCGTCATATAATACCCATCCAGTGCCCGAACCCCTCTCAGCTGCTAAACGGACATTATACATATATTTTAGATATTCTTGACCTTTGTTCGGCCACTTTTCTAACATAGTCTCCATATAGATCATGAAAGCAGACGTCCAGGCGTGAATATTTTTGATAGAAAAGGGTTTTTGCTGAACAACGGTTAGTTGTCCCCCTTTTACCGCTAGTTCGCCATTGAAATGGGGGTCATATACAAATTCGATTGCGGATTTCAACAAAAGGCTAAATATTCCCCCGCCCATGTTTTTTCTTTAAATTTCAACGGAATATGGGTCCCAACCGGGTCATACATACTTGTAGTGTACGCTGGCGAGTTATGTATTTGTAGTCGGCAAGCTGCTCCAACATTCCCCCCCTCTCCCAACTGGTTATTATGAACCACATTAGAACTAGTCGAAAACATACCCGTAGACATTTGAGATGGTACTGGACCTGGAAACAACATTCCAATACACTGTCTGCTCTGATAATCACCAGAAGCTGATGAGGACTGATTGTCTGTGCGTTGATATACCATCTCCTCGCACGGTGGATTGGACCCCGATAGAAGAAACTGCCTCGTAGATTCTGGAACTTGAACATGTTGAAGTAATTCTGCATATGGTCTCTCAGGAATTACATCTCGTGCCATGGAATCTGCGGCTGCATCTCCCGCTAAAGCGTTGGCGTCACTTTTCCTTGCAGACGCGTATTTCTTTGTGAGCTATCATATCCGGCCACATGGTTGGGAGCGGCATGGCTGGATTCCCCTCTCCAAGGTTCAATCCGTTTAGCTTACCCATCTGCAGTTTTCTGTCTTTTGTCCGCAACTTGGCCATCAAAACTTCTTTTTGTAGGCTTTCGACGTCTTTGTGGTGGCCTCATTTTTTTTAAATTGACTGGATTGACGCAGATTGTAAAAAGTTTTGAAGAAAATATCGTGTGAGCTTACTTACTAGTCAAACATGAAATGGACACATGACGTCGAAATTCTAAATACGTAATGACATACGGAGAAATCTGAACAACTTCCGGAAATACTCGTATATTTAAAAATTAAACATCAAAATATATACTATCACTTTTATTAAAACTGTTTATCCTTAGCTGATAAACACGAGTATCAATAAACAATTTGTGCTGGAAAAAAGTAAAATTTTAAAGATTAAAAAAATTTTCACAACAGAGAATTAAATATAATTATTACCCTTTTTTCTCTTAAAAAGTAGAATTCCTACAGCGACCATCAACATAAGTATAAAACCAACTAATCCTCCAATAACACCTACATACAAATCACTTGATGATGACTCTGTAATTGCTGAAATAAAATGACAAACAAAACATAACACACTGTCAGAACATTTCCTAAAAACAAAACATAACACACTCTCAGAACATAACACACTGTAAGAACATTTCCTAAAAACAAAACATAACACACTGTCAGAACATAACACACTGTCAGAACATTTCCTAAATCCAACAGTAAATTCGTTAAAAGAGGAACCATCGATACACATATACATCACCGCTCATTGACCTGTCTTTGAACAGACACTTCAATGAAGAAGGCATGGCGGGGTTAAACTATTTTAATGTGCCTTAACCTCCACTTTAAGGAAAAGAACATTTCCTAATTCCGAAAGTAAACTCGTAAAAAGAGGTACAATCGATACACATATACATCACCGCTCATTGGTCTGTCTTTGTACAGACACTTGAATGCAAATTTTTGGAGGGGTTATACTACTTTTATGTGCTTAAACCTCCACTTTGAAGAAAAGAATATTTCCTAAATCCAACAGTAAATTCGTAAACAGAGGAACCATCGATACACATACACATCACCGCTCATTGACCTGTCTTTGAACAGACACTTCAATGAGAAAAGCATGGCGGGGTTAAATTACTTTAATGTGCCTTAACCTCCACTTTAAGGAAAAGAACATTTCCTAATTCCGAAAGTAAACTCGTAAAAAGACGAACCATCGATACACATATACATCACCGCTCATTGGCCGGTCTTTTTACAGACACTTCAATGAAAAAAGCATGGCGGGGTTAAACTACTTGTATGTGCCTTAACCTCCACATTAAAGGAAAGAACATTTCCTAAATCCAAAAGCAAATTCGTAAAGAGAGGTACAATCGATACATATATACATCACCGCTCATTGACCGGTCTTTGTACAGACATTTCAATGAAAAAAGCATGGCGGGGTTAAACTACTTTAATGTGCCTTGACCTTCGTTTTAAAGGAAATAATGTTGGTTTTTCTTTCCATATGTGAATAAAATGCCAATCATCAATCATGACCGGGCGAACAGCGGTGTAATAAAGAATGATCCAATCTTAAACATTATGCATATTATATTTAACCGTCGTGGCACAGAAGTTTTCATATGTACAATGTAAGTTCTATTAAAACTTAAGAGCAGTTTTTATTCATTCCATTGATTTAAAATTATGTTGAAATTAAATTAAGACTCATCCTACAAGAATTGTCATGAAATTGAAGCAAACTAATAACTGTGTCTTTGTATGATTAAAGGTAAAACTGCATCTACAATAATGACAATGTTAGTAAAGTTGCACGGCTAAAAGTGTTATTATGCAAAGTGTATGTTGCTTCTATTTATAATAAATGTTTCTTGCAATTGATTGCATACTCAAGGTCTCTTTTTGTATACTTGGTCCTGAATTCCGCCCATCTATTTATGAATAAAGTGTGCATACGAAGAAATGAACCGTTAATAGAATTTTATGATAAATATGTACATATACCAAATACTAAGCAAATATACAAATTTAATAATGAGGAAGATGCTACATTGTATACAATATTTCAGTTATATCCTCGTGGTGAGCCCTATACCTGGAGAAATAGGCGTACCCGCAGAAAATCACCGACCTGTCGCAAGTCACTCACAAACTTTATCACATAATGTTGTATCGGACGGGATTCGAATTCACATCGTAGTGGTGATAGGCACTGATTGCATAGGTAGTTGTAAATCCAACTATCATGCGATCACGACCGCGGCAAACCCAGTTTCTTTTTAAATTATTAGACATTTCAAAATAGAAATGCTTTATATATTTGGGACTAATGACATAATGTAAACCAAATTAGTTCTTAGTTCTAGATATTAACCCCAAAAGTTTTAAGATACTAAAGTGGTTATCAGAAGCTGTTAAGCGAAGACGGAAAAACAATGGTCAAAACAAAAGAACAAAGAGACAATGATAGACGCATCACTACACATAAAACACACACACATTGAGCAACACGAAACCCAATAAGACCAGGTGTGAACACAGGTGCACGCAAATTCAGTTGCCGTTCCATGATTGTCACCGTTATTTTACTGCTAAGTGACACGAACATCATCCGATATGGAAATCATGAATGTAATGTCAAAATAATCTGAAGTCTAGTTTTAATATGACAATATCTACATACCTTGATGGGTAACAGTTATGGTGTTCGAGTTAACAACAGTTCCTGTTACATCAGCCGACCGACAAACATATCTGCCTGAATCAGACTGTTGTACATTACTGATTGACAATGATGGGGTAGACACGTCTCCATTTGTAAGTCTTGAATTAGGATTAATATTAAGAATAACGTTGTCTTTTAACCATGTTATCGAAGTTGCAGTTCCTGTTGTAACTACACAATTCAGGGCAATGGTAGTTCCAATTGTTGGATTGTAGAATGTTGGCGAGGCAGATATTGCTAATGGAGCTGTAAGCATAATGTTATGGTGTATACATTCCTTATGTGTGGATACTCAATGTCTGTATTATGCATTTGGATATGCAAGAAACAAATAATATAAGATATTCAAATTTTCGACCAGAAAAGGCATATTTTAGTTTTGTTGTAATTCATGGTTTATCCAATGTACTGTAGAAGAATTAATGACGAAAGAACTAAATAATCACAACTCAATGTTCAATCTAAAATGTTCTTTGTCAAAGGAAGAGCATAATTGTAATCGTTCTTTCTTTCTTTCTTTTTCTCAATTAGATTTCCAATTATTTTTGTTCAACGTAGACTATTGTTTACTTATTATGTCTTCCGATGGCTTTGTGTAATATCTAATATTCAAATGATGGCTACGTCTGTCGTCTCGCACAGACAAAGATTAATATTATACACATTATAAAACATCTATGTCAAAAAGGTGAAATATAGTATGTATACAGAACATGATTATGACTCGGCGTTCCTTCCAACAATGCCGGGCATCCAGTTATATGCGTTGGTTAGCACTTTACTCACATGTGTAAAATACTATATGCCCACATTATTTGGAACCATCAACGTGTTATGTAAACGTCTTTACCAAACAAACCTTAGATCATACCGAAGGGGCAATCAAAAATAGACAATCCAGAGGAACTGACAACAAGACGAAGAAAAGCAAAACACAACATAATATGTGTTGGATACCACTGTAAGCAAACAAACACAAATAACGTATATAAGATATGAGCCCTACCACAAACAACTGGAGGTAAAGACGAATCGAACATCGTTTTATGCGGACATTGTGACGAACATCACAACATGGAACTCAGAATGCACCAACACATAATATGACAACACAAAAAACTAAAAGGATGAGTAACACGGACCCACCAATAAACGGGGGTTAACCCAGATGCTGGCGAAGGGTAGGTAGTTTCTGCTTCTTGTTAGACACCAGCCGTGCTACTCATATATACAGTCATGTCAGGTGAAGGTCTTGGCAGTGACAGAGGAAAAAACATCTACGTAAAACGTAAAAAGTAAAAGATCCATTGTCCTTTTAAATATAAGCCAGGAAAGTGAGTTGTCAGGCACATTTGTGTTAGGGGTATTAATTTTGCCTCATTTTCTATGATTTTGCTAATAAACTTCTATATTGTTTCGACAGTGTAAAATGTATTGTTTTTAATTTTATTCGTAGTAAGTATGATCTGACTGGTAATCGACGTAGGACAGACAATGCAATAACCAAATAAAAAAGTGTAAAAAAGAAACAAAAATGGTGCACAAAACAATATACGAAGGAAAACCAAAGATGGAACAGTACGAACACAACCCCGTCACACCAGAAGGGTAGGCAGTGGCAGCTGTATCTTTAACTTCAAGCTCATTTGGATAGATGCGGTGTAGATAATCATAGAATCGTGAATTGTTCAATGACAGAACATCATCTATATATGACAGATCTGGAAATAAAGGCCTGAGCTTATTTTCTATCTTTATTCTTGAGAAGCCCTTGAAGGAAGTCTGCCTCACATATATGTAGAAACAAATCGGCGGGTAGTGGAGCACAATTCATACCCATTGGAATACCAATTGTTTGTTGAAGTCATCACTTGACCATGAAGGCGTGAAAAAAACCAGAGAGAGTAAACAAGAGATAAAATAATGTATTAGACAACTATAGGCATTTCATGTAACATTCTGATGGTTCTATACAAACTTTATTCACTTGTGAATTTGTAAATTATCTCATCTGTGGTTGTGAAGTGACTTTTTCACGAACATATACATATACATATTTTTGTTGAGTCGAATAAAACTCAAAATGGCCGACAGAGTAAACAAAGATAAACAATCCAAACTTGACAGTTTTGTATCTCAAACACCCAAGACTAGTAATAAAAGGGATCAACCTGAATTAGTCCTGACAATTCATCGCCTTCTACGCAACATCTTGATAAACAAGTGAGGCTTTCTGCTGTTGGTTCACCCTTGAGCAGTGAATCTGTCACCTCCAATACTGTCAGTATAGATCAGGCCCTTTCAACAGCTGTTCAAAGTGAAACCATTCTGCATCTATCGGAAGTTGTCTGTGCCACTCTTAAGAATCAAGAGTTTATTGACTCTATTATTCCATTATTAAGTGAAAAGGTCATGCTACTTATTAAACCCAAAATAGCTAAAATATTTGATGAATGTATGCAACCTCATCTAGAAACCATCCAGCACAACAAAGATGCATTAATCCTTCAGGAAATTCAAAATAAAAAACAAAATGATCAGATAAGTTCAATGAAAAACAAAATAAGTAATCTAGAAAAAAGACTTGAAGAACAAGAACAGTATTCAAGAGGAACCAGCTTGCGGTTCAATAATGTCAGAGTACCAACTAATGGAAACAATGTCGTGAAAACACCTATTGATACTGACTCATTAGTCCTTGGTATTTGTAAAAACCAACTAGGAGTCAAGCTCAATATAACTGACATTGGAAGATCACACCCAATTGGAGAAATCCGCGATGGTAAGATCTCTATAATTGTGCTGTTTCTTACATATCGCCAAAGACATATGGTTTTTAGTAACAAGAAAGAATTAAAAGGTCATGCTGATAAAACTTTCATAAGCGAAAACTTAACCAGACATAGATATGACCTGTTGAAAAGATTGAATACTTTGCGCGTAGACAGGGAAATACATTCTTTTTGGACACATGATGGTTCTGTGCTAGTTAAGGAAACTCAACGTTCTCGTCCATTAGTTGTCAAAAGCAGACAAGATATATACAGACTGGGTGGGGAAATCCTCATTGGTGATGAAGAGGATTAGAGACAACCCGTACACCATATTTTTTTTTTATATATTTTGTCTTTTGTTGTATATTTTGCATTAATGTTCAGATTGTAGTTCCTATTGAATGGTATTTGATTTGTTATGTAAACATTACCACGTGCTTTTGTTATTGTTATTTTTCACCCGACTAATTTATTCATCACGTGATTTTTTCGATCAATAACTTCCAGATAAACTGAAATATATACCTGTAATTACAAGTTAAAACAAAAAGATAGTAAAATAAGTAATGTTCTTAGTTTCTTTTATTTTTGTTTTTTATTTATTTCATATCGCCTATTTATAATAGGTTATTTTGTCAGCCACGTGCTTCTATTTTCATTTAATTCTATAAATATATAAATATTTTTGTGTATTACACAAGCTGCATTGACAGTAGCTCACACACCATTTATCCACGATATTCATTATTACATCTTTAAATACCTGTTTGACAATCAATTTCAGGTGTTGTTTATAAATCTTATAAATAGACTTGATTAATTTCGTCCCACAATTGAGCAGACGACGTTTCTACTGATAGAGTTAACAAATCTTTGTCTAACATATGTATATATACAAAAGCGAAACATTGTTATAACATTATAACATAATTATGATAAATAAAATATAACACAGCTAATGTTAATGTCTAATAGACATATATTCTTTAAAAAACATTTTTATCTTACTTAAGAAAACGACAATCGTACGAAGCATTGCCATAATCTTGAGTTTGTACATATATCTTTTGTTTTGTTTACAATTTTTGTTTCACTACGTATACGATCTTGATCATATAAAATGTCATTGTTTTAAATTATACTGTTATCCATGTACACATATATTTTCACAGCCCTATTTATTAAACCTTGCCAAAACATTTTCTATAGATAATGGTTGATATTGTATCATACAGGGTATCAATAGGGCTGTTCTATAATAAAATTAGTATGATTTGTTTAAGAAAATCCAGAAAGGTGTCGGTGTGTTTGAGTGATTTTATTGATATGTTTTTGTTATACTTAAGATATATTATGTCATGGTATTTAGTGAAATATAAGTCTAATTATAATATAATATTATCTTATCTATTATTATTTAGTTTATTGATTGTTTGTGGGGATATTGAATTAAACCCAGGACCACAGGGCACACCAGTTTCCCACGAAAACACATTATCTATTTTTCATGCGAATATAAGAAGTCTGCGAAATAAATTAAATTATATTATAGATATACATGTAGTTGAAGACTTTGATATTAAATTTTTTACAGAAACACATTTAGATAACAGTATAAGTGATGCTGACATAAGTTTGCCGGGTTTTGAGGTTCCCATTAGGAGGGACAGGAACTGTAGTGGAGGTGGTATTATTTTTTATTGTAAAAGTTTTGTTAATGTTGTACGCAGACAGGATTTAGAACACGGAGATTTACTAGAGTGTATGTGGTTTGAACTTAAAACTAAATTTCAGTCTATACTAATCAACATAAATTACCGGTCAGTGAGACAAGCACCTGCTTATTATTGGCAGTATTTTGATTTTATGCTAAAAAGAGCTCTCGATGAGAATTGCAATATTATATGTTAGGGTGATTTGAACATAAATTGTATGGGTAATATTCCTACAAATATTAGAGATATTCTTTTCATCAATGGTTTTGTTAACATCATTAATAAACAGACACATTTTGATAATCGCACAGGTATAAACTATTCTTTACTTGATCCAATTTTGATCACCGACTCGATAAGTATTATTGATAGTGACACAATACCAATTGACAGAGAGATTAGCGATCATGATGGAACATATGTCACAATAGGTTGTGGTTTCAGTATAATAATAAAAATTATAAACGTAAAATTTGGGATTATAAACGAGCAAATTATCTTCTTATGAAACAAAAAAATATCTGAAACAGACTGGGTCAATTTAATAACTGGTGCAAGTGATATTCATGGAGCGGTCTCTAATTTTATGTCAATATTTTTGAAAACTGCTAGTATATGCATTCCGGCAAGGGAGATAATTATAAGAAATAACGACAAAGTTTGGTTTGATTCCACTTTGAGAAGAGAGATACGAATACGTGATCGTTTTCGTAAAACTTTTCTTAGAGTGAAATCAGTACTAACACAGATGAAATATAAACAACAGCGAAATAAGGTAAATAATTTAAAAAAACAGGCCAAAAAGAAATGTTATGCAAATATAAATGAAAATTTAGATGAATTAAAATCAGCCGATGGCAAATTATATTGGAAAACCAGGAATATGTTAATAAAAAATGAAAGTTCATCTAATGAGACTCCTCCTCTTTCAGACCCAGAGAATGATTTCAAATTATCATACGAATCCATAGAAAAAACAGAAATTTTAAATAAATATGTTTATTCAATATCTAATTTAAACGATGAAAGTCAGGTTTTACCGGATTTTGATTGTAGATGCTTGCATGTTCTCTCTGATGTTGAAGTTTGTGAACAAGATGTTATAGATATAATTTCCACGTTGAATGTAGATAAGGCTGTTGGACATGATATTATAAGTAACCTAATGTTATTAGCTTTAAAAAATGAAATAGCAAAACCACTGTCCATGTTATTTAATAGATCGATACAATAAATGGTTTGTCCAGATCAGTGGAAAATTGCCCATGTCATTGCGTTGTTTAAAAAGGGGGATAAATCTCTACCGTCAAATTATAGTCCAGTTTCCTTATTGTCATGTGTTAGTAAGATTTTATAAAAAAAAATTTATAAACAAATTTATAATCACCTGCCTATAAACAAACTTTTATATAAATTCCAGTCTGGCTTTCAGCCGGGATATTCAACTACCCATCAGTTAATTGAACTGTATGATAATATTTTACTTGCGTTGGATAAAAAACAAACAACTGGTATAACCTTTGCTGATATTAGTAAAGCCTTTGATACAGTTTGGATTAAAGCGCTTATTTTAAAACTCGAAAATTATGGCATAACAGGGAAGCTTCTTTTCTGGTTAAAAAGTTATCTTTCAAGACGAAAACAACGAGTAGTTATTAAAGATGCAATATCAAGTACTGGGGATTTAAAAGCTGGTGTGCCCCAAAGCTCGGTCTTGGGTCCATTGCTCTTTCTAATTTTTATAAATGACATAGCAGACAATATAACTGGTTTTAGTAGACTATTTGCTGATGACACTTGTATTGGTCATATGGCATATAATGAAGAAAATTTACATACATTAATAAATACAGATTTAGAATATTTAAATGCATGGTCATATAGATGGCTTGTGAAATTCAATCCCAATAAAACAGATATTATGATTTTTAGTACTAGGCATTTAGAAAATAATTTACTCTTTGACTTTAACAATATTTCACTATCTCCTGTGCATATGCATAAACATTTAGGTGTTATTTTTAGCAATGATTGTAAGTGGACAAAACATATTTATGTACTTATTGAAAGAACTTCCAAGCAACTTAACATATTACGAAAACATAAATACAGGTTAAAAATGGATTACCTTGAAAAAATATATTTAGTTTTTATTCGACCTATTTTGGAATATGCATCAGAAGTTTGGGATAATTGTGGACAAACAAACTGTAATCGTCTAGAAAAAATACAAATAGAAGCAGCTCGTTTAGTGACTGGATTATCTATATATGCTAGTTTTGATTCAATCTACAAGGAAACGGTGTGGGAAACATTGAGTACAAGAAGGAAGGTTAAAAAACTGCTACTTTTTTTACAAAATTGTCAATAAAGAAGCACCAGATTATTTATATGAATTAGTTCCGCCTTTAGTGTCAGCAAATGTTAATTATAATTTACGTAACAGTCACAATATACATGTACCTTTTAATCGTTTGTCTGATTACCAAAATTCGTACTTTCCATGTACTATTCAAGCATGGAATTCTTTGGATCTAACTATTAGAAATCTTCCTACGTTTTCCTCTTTTAAACTAAAACTTCAGCAAATAGTTTTTACTAAGAGGAGAAATCCTCAATATTATTATATAGGTGACCGCTATCTCAGTGTATTGCACTCTATAATGCGAAATAAATGCAGTGCATTAAATGCAGATTTATATCATGCAAATTTAATTGTAAATTCTGATTGTTTATGTGGATACATTAATGAAAATGCAGAGCATTACTTGTTACACTGTAACAGATTTACCTTATCGCGTATTATTATGTTATTTGAAATAAATAAGTTGAATTTGATTGGAATTCCGGTAAATATTGATTTATTATTATTCGGAAATAAAAAACTTAACTGTGATATAAATTGTTCCATATTTTTGGCTGTGCAAAAATACATTAAAAACACCTGTCGCTTTTCTATGTCATGATTATAAATGTTTGTAAATTAGTTATTTGTAACATGTAACAGGTTAATAATAGATTTATGTCTTACTTTATTGATCAAAATCGTATGAACTAGTTTTGAGACAGCCTCATGCAACTGGATTATCGAGTCGTCATATCATAAACAGTTTTTAACAAAAATGACAAAAATATTAATAAAAAAAAAGCAATATGCTTACCGAACATTAATAGAATAATGATTCCTCCATATATCTTCACATGTTAACTACCTTAATTAAACGCACACTTTGAATATAAATCCACTAGAAAGTTAAATCCCAATTGAATGTTTGGTGTGTTCGTGTCATTAAGATAAAAGGGTGTGTTCGATTAAGTATAATTTAGCTTGGATAATCCACATGCACAACATTTTTAGTTTTTTTTTTCTTTTTGTTTCCATGTCTTCACTTAATATGAAATATGTATATAATATTCTATAAGTTCATTTTGTATTAATTCATGTATGTATTGGAGAAGACGTTTCTAAGTTGTGAAACTTGTGTCCTATCCAATTGTTTCTTATTAAACAATAACATATGTTTAAAGTACGGTCGCCATCACGACTTGGTTGACCGTTATGGAATATCTGTGTACCAAATGACCACGGATATGTTCCACTTGTCGTAAACACTTCCCGATCTATTTCTCGTTCATGACTTACAACCGGGTTTGTAACTAGATTAAAACGACGTGTGTCACTAGTGGAGCAGGAACTGCTTTCCATTTCGGAGCACCTGAGTTCACCTCCGTTTGTTAGTGGGGTTCTGGTTACTCGATCTTTAGTTTTATACGTACGTTTTGTTGATCGTTGCTTGTCCTTTTGGCCAGTTCGATATACGGATTCTGATTGCCCTTTTTGTATCTTCAAACTAATCTTTGAATGGCTTTTGACAAAGTAAAATTTGTCTCTACCCATAACAAGATACTGGTACCTTTGTTCTCCATTCTCCTTTGATAAGTAACGCTGAATCAATTCTGTAATTATAGGTGTTTAGCTTTACATTATGAACTAACCTCCAGTGACAGTCAGTTGGGCATTACCACTAGATCCTGTTCCTGCTGTGTTTGTGGATGTGCACACATAATTGGCTTCATCGCTAGATTCAATATTTTTGATAGTCAATGATGGACTTGAAGCATCATTTGCCACTTCATACTTGTTGGTGCTCGTTCCTTGATTTATTGTGACTGCTGTAACACCACCAATTGGTGTTTTTGTCCACGACCATGAAGTAGCTACATATGTAGCAGTAACTGTACATGTGATTACATAAGACTTTGTTCCAATAACAGCACTTCCAGTAGCTGGGGCAACAACAACATTTGGAAAGGCTATAATAAAGACAGGCGTTAAAAACAACTTTAATATAAGAATGTGTTCCAATAACAGTACGTCCAGCATTTATTGCTCGTAAACCGTGAAAATAGCAAGAGTTACATGCAATCTGCTGTCATGAATTGAGAGAACTCAACATAAGACGGTATCCATTCACATCGGATGAAACTATAGCATGCACTATTGGCATATAATATACCGGTAGCTGACACAGTACGAGGTACGTCAAACCCGACTGTAACAATTAGGAGAGGATTTTAATTATATAAGGAATCGTGAAAAAACAAACATACATACACAATAAAATTGGGTAAAAGAAAAAGGTGACATTTTCATGGTTGACTGCTTTTATGGCCCTTATAATTCGATAATCGGCAATGCTAAGCAAAGTTTAACATATCACATATATTGATTTATAAGTAATTCAATAAAACTAAAACTCTTTAAAATCCAACTCCAAACAAACGCTCTATTAAAATTACCTCTTTTTGGCACATTTTGTTTAACCGGACATGGTTAGAATCCCAAAAATCCGAGACATGCTGTGATCAAATGTCAGAAAAATAGAACGTAAGTTATTGTAAAAAAAAATGTATATGCAAATGTATGGATAACGACGATGAATGATGACGATACGCCAATACCATTATTAGACCGCAAAAAAGTAAAGAAACAATTTATTTTAAAATAATTAATATGGCGGCGTGTGATATGTATAGTATGCATACAGTAAATAATACAATTAGTAATATATAATTAGGAATATATCGTTAAGTTAATTTTCAAAAACAAACAAACAAAAATTGAAACAAGCAAATTAAAATGAGTGAAGCAATGCATATCCCTTTTACTAAAGTAGATAAACCTCCCCTTGTAAAACTTAGTCAACAATGGTAAATGATAGATACAATATTCATGTAGAATTAAATAGGGGACACTAAATTAACATTGATGGAAACCTGTGATGTTATCCTGATGTAATATAAATATTAACAAAGCAAAACAAATCAAATCGCCTATACAGTTCCACAATGTAATTGGAAATCAGCCACAGGCAAAATCGATACCCCTAACACACATTATATCACCGAGTACTCTATTTGCTTGGTACAGACACTTCTATAACAGGTGGCAGGGATTAACTAGTTTTATGGACACAACTTTTACCTCTTAGTGAAATTATGTGGTCATGCAAGTGTTTTCCACATGTGAGTAGAATGCCAAAGTTCACATATAAAATAAGATCAATAGACAACAAGAGGCTCTCCAGAGTCATTACTTGCTGAAAATATCCAGATACATTGGCTAGTTAAGCATATTTCAGTTTTGTTTTAACCTCTGCATGTATGTTATATTTATTGTAGCAACCATGCCAATTTTTTAAAAACAATACTTTTTAGTGAAAACTGTCAAAAACAGTTTTGTGTAAATACTAACATAGAAAATGTTTCTCCTTATATCTTTCAAAATCTCACAGTTATTGCATTCAAAATTAAAAAACAAACACATGTTTTCTTGGTTCCTAAGAAAAGAAGAAATTTGTTCCAAGGAGAAGTAAGATGGCATAGATTCAGAAATTTAAAGTACAGTCAAACCTGCCCATGGTGTTACCTCTATTAAGCAGTCACCTGTATTAAAAGGTCACCTTTTCATTGTCCAATCATTGAACATTTCATATGAACTGAACAGCTTTTAAGAGATCACCTGTCTTAAAATATCACATTTTCTCTGTCCCAAAGGTGACCTCTTAATACAGGTTTGACTGTATAATTGTATATATTTTAAGACACAAAGCAAAAGAGCAAAACATAGAAAATCAATTGATACTAACCTCCAGTAACAAGAAGTCTAGCCTCATTACTGACTCTTTCTCCAGCTATATTGGTGGCCTGACATCTGTAGTTAGCATTATCGTCCTGTGTGATACTTTTGATGGTCAAGGAAGGATTTATTGGATTGGTACCCATTGTGTACTTATTATTGTTTGTTCCTTGATTAATTGTTGAGATAGCATTACCATTAACGGGTGATTTAACCCAATACCACGATGTAGCAGTCGGTGATCCACTTATTGCACAATTGATAACGTACGATGCGTTTCCAATTACGGAAGATCCAGAGTTTGGCGAAGCAGTAAGAATGAGATACTCTGGAAGCATAAAGAAAGTTAAATCAATTAAATGTGTCATTGACAACTACATATAATGAAATTACAATACAGTGTACTTCAATATAAACAAGATAACAACTTAGACTCATGACATAGAGATAATCAAGGATGCAAAAGCCAATTGTTGCTTAATTTTCTCTCTGAATTAAGTCTGTTAAATATCCCTATGTCATTATGATCAAGAGTATGAAATCATTATATATGCAAATAATAAATATTGTTATTGTTGGTTTTTTATATATATATTTTTTTTTCTTTAGATTTTGCTGATTTTGGTTGCCAAACTTAAGTTTTCTGGTGACACTCAATCATCAATGCTCTACATAAACAATATATGGTACATCAACTTAAATAAATGTAAACAAGATTGCAACGCGTAGTCATGTGTCCCCCGCCGCATTAGAAAGAGGTGTAATGTTAGTGTAATGTTATCCATGTGATATATTTATAAAATCGAGAAAGCAATGTGAGATGCAACAGCCGAGTTGCATGTCAAAATCTTGGGGCATTTAATTTGTTTATTCACCCTTATCATAAATATATATGGTTTAGGGGTGGGGATCTCAACGATTAAAAAGTTCATTTCAGGTAGGGGGTGGGGTATGATCCCCCCATGGCCTGGGCTATAAGGCATTTAATTTGTCTAGTCACCCTGATCATAAATATATATATGGCTTAGGGGTGGGGATCTCAACCATTAAAAAGTTCACTTCAGGTAGGGGGTGGGGTATGACCCCCGAGACCTTAGCTATAAGGCATTTAATTTGCCTAGTCACCCTGATCATAAATATATATGGTTTAGGGTGGGGATCTCGGTCACATTTTTTTAATACAGATTCCCCAGAGAGGTGGGGCTGAGCTGGGGGAAGGAGGGGGGAAATGTTGTATCCTCAACTTCACATTGGCATCTCCACCCATACCAAATATTAAGTTCCTATCTTTTGTAGTTTCAGAGAAATGTGTAATTCTCAAAATATGTACTTTTTCTATGAAAAAAACCATGATTTTACAAGAATTGTTTTTCGAATTTTGCCCAGTTTCGAACTTAAGCTAGAGATTCTTAATATAATGCTTGTGTGTAAGTTTGAAATCAATTGGTCAATAAATAAAAATCTGAGAGCGCTTACAATATATCCGGACGGATGGACGGACGGACGCCCGGCATTTCCATATCCCCCGCTCCGCTTTTTGCGGAGGCGGGGGACAATAAAAATATTTAAAGGTAGGAAAATAATAGTATGTAGGAGTAAAGCCACTGAAAGAGTAGAAAGTTAGCTTTATAAAAATATAGATTAGCAAATAACATCGATTACCGTAATCACTTATATCAAATATCATATCCATCCAAATTGATCATAATCGATCATTTATCGATCACTTATCGATCAAATAAATATAATCAAAATAATCGATCATTAATCGATCAAACTCCTTTGAGAATTTGATCAATAAGTGTTTGATTAGTCAAACTCATCAATCGATTTAAGTGTTCGAAAACTGATCGATTAGTGGTCGATGATCGATTTGATTGATTGATCATCCCGGGATAATACTATGTCTTTCCTAAAAAATAATTTGACCACACTGGGTATTATACTCGAGAAATAGAATATTTGAAGAAAAAAAAAAACTTTTGTAATTTCAAATAAAGTGTGCGTATTATACATCAATGTGTACTATCCACAGATAACTATGCTATTTCAAAGGCTCAACAAGGATGCCGTTATAAAAGAATACTTACTGCTTTAATAATTAATTTCAATTAGTGTTTGTGTTTATACCACAAAGTTGAGCAAACCCAATTTTGAAATGTGTGTCTGTGCGTACTACCAAGTTGAGCAAACTCAATTTTGAGTCATGGTGACAAGACTGAAGTAAACTATCAATTCTATATTTACATTTTATATAAACAAAATAGTATTTTAAATCTACGACATTGTATAAGTTTACCTGATTACTAAACATTAAATACATTTCAAATATGATCAAATACATATCTAAAATGTTATGTCTAAATATACATCATAAAGAAACAAAGGAAAATAATAAATATACAAGTTTGTTTCAGTTATTAGGAGTAAATGTTAGGTAATTCATCAGGGATATTCCTGTAAAAATTCTACTGTGAGATAAAATATATAATATATTTATTAATCTATCAATGACAGAAAATGCATGGAAACTATATCTGTCAATATACTATTAAATTACACAATATAAATTCTCAACAACTTCAGTAAACAAATAATAATAAAAAAAAATATCCAGATACAAGCATCACATAACAATTTATTGTATTAACGATATTGCTGAAATATTGTTCAAAGTGGTGTTAGTCACCAAAATCGTAACCCTGAAATATTGCTGGAAAAAGACAATAACCATAAGTCTAAGAATAACATACAACTAAAAAAATCATGCATTTTTTAGTCCTATGTGTCACCTTTAAGCCCATTAACCAAACAAACATTCAATATTCCTTTCTGCCAAATAAAGCTAACATGTCGCATGTTCCTCATGCATTAAAAACAGAAATGATCCACCTCTTCTATAAAGATCAATCCTTTTCATCGATCATGAATTCAGTACAAATCAACATTCCTTCTTCTTAGACGAGCAACAAGTTTTTGGTGAACAACTTCCCCTCTTAGGAATATGTAACGAATCCTTTCAGATTTCACCCATGCATTTAATATGTACATGTATATGCTATGTGGAATAGCGTTTACCTTGTCAATGAATTTATCAAAAAACATTTAACACACTCAGTGATGTCTTAAAAGAGTAGCACAAATCTTGCATGCATATATATTTATACAAATATGACCCACTATCCAAGAGACGTAAGAATTCCTACACATATTAGACACTACACATAACAACTAACTGCTTTACCTATCCATGTTGGTACAGATCGAATCTCTTCCACCAAGAAAAAAAAATAACACACACAAATATAAATTATATTCTCCCTCACTTCGTTCGTCCGAATATAAATTAATTCTATTCTATGGGCATAAATATAAGATGAACCATATGTAGGAGTGATACTCGCTATAACCTTTATTCAACATTAGAAACAATCATTTAAGTATCAACATGTATTAACATCATACAATAATAAACAATATCCCTTGAATACACCTTGTCTCTTAGTTATAGCGAGCCTCGATGAGCAAGTATTTTAAAAGCACGGATTTTATAAGTGAGAAGTATTGATCAATACATGTAAATCTCGTGATATGAATATTCATGAACTGACCACAACGTATTGAATTTTATTTATATTCTCCCTGACTTCGTTCGTCCGAATATAAATTAATTCTATTCTATGGGCATAAATATAAGATGAACCATATGTAGGAGTGATACTCGCTATAACCTCGAGACAAAGGGAAAAAATTTAAATAAAAAGTGATCAACTGTGTTATCAGTAAAAAATACAATAGAGACTTTGAACATTAAATACCCAGATTAGACGAAACAACAAGTTGCTTATTAAGATTGTCCTTAATATATCCATCTTTAGCAACGTCCGTACGCCACCTTCCGTGGGCTTTGATCAAACGATCTGAAATGTTATTGCTAGCAGCAGCACTAACCCCACCACTGCGTAAACTGTGCAAGCAAAATATTTTGCTATCTAAACCTATAGCAGTCAAACTATTTAACAATAATTATCTGGCCCTGGTATAGGACAAAAGAATATTTTTAGCAACTAACTTATTCACATTTTTTGATTGATAGAATCTAACAGAACGAAAAATGTACTGATCAGAATTTAATTTAAGATCTGCTAATTCAATGTATCTTAAAAACCATGAAACTGGACAAGTTGAGCTATTAGTTTTAGAAATAATGACATTATGACCCCTTCTATATATATCAGTTTTACTAGACTCGATATTTAATGAAATATAAGTATTAAAAATGTTTAAATTACACATCTTCAAGTTCGCAATTTCGTTGTAACGCAAGAATCCGGCGTAACCTACTAAACACATCGCACATATTCTAAAGTTGTATAAATTTTTAACATCTGAACCAAATTTTTTCACTATCTTCTTCAGGTGAATCGAAGTTATCGGCTCCTTCTTAACGATTGGTCTTCCAAGAATACGTTTTGATCCTTCAATCATTAAATTTATCAGCTTGTCTGCACACGGATTTTTTAATAAATTTAAATCATGGTACCATTTTATGCTGTAAAAATGAGACAATAAAACGGATTCGGACACAGATTTTTGCACAAGACTACTAATAAATACTGCAACAGCTTCAACACTTGCCGGTAAATAACCAATATTATTTTAAATACACCATCCTCTAAATTTTTGAAAATATACATCGTATTTTTTATTTGTTGAAACTGCTTTACTGCTTTTAACAATACTGAGTATTCTTTCCTCTGCTCCAGAAAACTGTTGATTCCGTAACGTAAATTTCGAAATATGACTCCAAGAAGTACTTTTAACCTGTAAAATTTGTAACATTCAAACATAATTGTGTAAATAACCCCCCAAAAAAAATGGAACAAGATTTAGATTGTGTATGTAATATAGACCTGTTGAGCCCTTTACATCCGTTCATATTTATATATTCTGATAGTAAGCTTCTAATTAATATGCTACTTGTACTTGTATACTAATAATCTATTGGACTGAATATAATCACTCTCGTAGCATGAATTACACACGAAATAACAATAACTGATTAACGTTAACAGGCATTCCATGCCCCCATGAATTTTTTTATACAAGATACATCTCCAGTCTAACCGGCATATGATGCCTCATTAATAATTAAAACTGCACAAGGTGCATCTCCAGTACAATGGGCATATGATGCCTCGGTAATATAAAAACTGCACAATGTGCATCTCCAGTACAACGGGCATATGATGCCTCGGTAATATAAAAACTGCACAATGTGCATCTCCAGTACCAGGGGCGGATTCAAGGGGGGAGGCGCACCCGGCGCGCCCCCCCCCCTAAAATTGGAAAAAATATGATTTTTTTTTCACACAAAATACCCCAAAAATTTTCGCGCCTCCCTCTGCTCGGCGCGATTTTTTTTAAGTGCGCCCACCCTAACTTGAAATCGTAGATCCGCTCCTGAGTACAACGGGCATATGATGCCTCGGTAATATAAAAACTGCACAAGGTGCATCTCATGTATAACTGGCATATGATGCCTCAGTGATACCAAACTGCTCAAGGTGCATACTTTCAACTAAACAAAGATGTTTGTAATATGTTTCAATAAAAAACAACTACAGCACAATACTAACAAGGTAACTGCATAAGGTGCTTGAGTTTTACTTGAACATTATCAACACAAGATGTTGTGTATAAAACTGCACAAGGTGCTCTTAACATACTTATTGTATATAATAAAATTGTGTTTTCAACCGTGTAAAGAATTTCACCTTCGCCTGCTTAATCAACACGAGAAATCGATTTTTAATACTATAACATTACTGATGAATGGAGACTTTGCAAAAATACTGTCTTTGTCAGATCCTTGGGCGAAGAATTGCTTAGGACGATAAAATTCAATAAAATCTTTGACGAAATTTTGAAAATAATTCTCTGAATGATTCCAAACCATTGGCCAAAATAATGCCGATTTCCATTTCGGCAGTACTAAAACGCCCTTAGCTTTGCACAAAAGCATGTGATTAATAGCTTTACAAACTAAGCTAATTGGAGGTACAATCCAGTTGTTATCAGAGGACCAGTCAAATGCGAAAGCATCCACCCCATTTGTACAAGGGACCCAAAACTTAGAATTGAACTTGTCAACTTTGCAATTTTTGTTGTCAGCAAACCTATCAAAAGTAAAATTACCCCATTTGTTATTCAACATCTGAAAAATATGGTCGACCACGCTCCAATCGTCAAAATCAAAGATTTTACTGAAAAAATCTGCCTGTATATTCTCATTCCTTGGTATCCATTCTAACTCTGTTAATATTGTTGAAAATACAAATTTCATAAATGCTTAAAGCAAGTATTTGCAAGTCCGATTTCATACTTCCGACCTTACAAATGTGAACAACATTTTGGTTATCTGTATAAATTTTTATTAATTTTCCAAATAACTCTGTATGTAAGCTTTGTAAAATAAAAAGTACTGTCTTCAGTTCTCGCTAAGTAGAACTTTTTAATTTTTCATCTTCTGTAAACATAAAATGCGCCACTTTCAAAATACTTTCATCAATAAACCCCGCGCCTGCATATGCGCTAGCGTCAGAAAATATTATATGTTCTGGTTTCCTCTGTATAGGACTAACCATTTTATTAGGAATTGACTTGCAATTTTTTAACCAAATTTTAATTCTGTTCTAACTGAAGTAGGAATAACAAGAGGTATGTCCCATGAATTTCTCACACATACACACATGCATAAATGACGTGTCATTAATTGACAAATATTACCAAAGGCTGGAATTAAAGAAATTATTTTACCCAACACAGACGCTAAATTTCTTGCAGTAGTACAATGTTGCAAAATAATTTTTTCACTTTTTGTCTGTATTTTGTCAATTTTCTTTTTGGGTACTTCAATAACACCGTCTTCTAGATTCCATGTGAAACCAAGCCAATCTAATGTTTTGTCGGTATAAAATTAGACTTCTCGAAATTTGGTAAAAAACCCGAATCTAATAAATTCTGTAAAACAATTTTTGTCATTCGAGTGCACCTTTTCTGAGTATCGCAAGCCCATCCGTCATCAAGATAAACAATTATTGGGAAACTCTGAGCCCTCCAATAATTTACTAAAGTACGCACAACTTTAGTAAAAATATGACCTCCAGAACAGAGCCCAAAAGGTAAGACCGTAAAAATAAAATACTTTTGTTTTCCGTTTATTATCCAAGAAAATCCAAGATATTTTTGATGTTCGGAGTGAATATTTAGGTGATGATAACCAGATCGCATATCGAATTTTACCATGTAATTACCTTTCTTGGCATATTGTTTGGCCTCATTTACGCCCTCAAATTTTATTTTTTGTTTTTGTACATACTTATTTACGTGCCTGAGATCTAATACCAATCTTTGTTTTCCTGAATCGTTAACGGAGACAGTCAAAGGATTGACTACATAAGGTTTATCTGAAATTTCCGTAATACATCCGTTTAGTTTTAATTCTGTAATAGCTTTTATAACAAATTCTGAATTGTCAAAAGAAGATCTATTATTTTTTAAACAAATTGAAGGGGGGGTCTTGAAAGAAAGGAATAACATAACCAAATTCAACCGTACTTAAAACTAATTCTGACGGACTCAATACATTTTTCCAAAATTCTACATGATCTTTTAACCTGTTTTTCACAGTTAATGTTTCACCCTCGTACTCATAATTTTCATGCTCAACATTAATATTATACTTATCTTTTTCACTGAGGCTGAGATTGTGTGAATGAAGTGCTGGCTGTCGGTGGCTTTGTACTACTGGCTGTACGTGGCTTGAATGGTCTTTTGCAATAGAAGCACAATCCATCGTTAATGGGCTTCTGATAGGCGCCTTGCTGACTGATGTCGTCGAATCGTTGTCCATGGCTCTGGCCGAAGCCACGAAAAAATGACCTGGCGTTGAATCCTCTACTGCCTCTGCTGAATGGTTTAGCTGTGGAACGTGTGCGGCTGGCCCTGACGATCGCGGATCGTAGCTTAGATGCATCCTCGACACCATCAGGAAGAGGATCATCCAAATATTCATGTACAGTATCCCATCCATGACGGTCGGCTATCTTCAAAATTTTATTTCTCTGATTTAAAGTGTCTATCTCGGCCTTAATAACTGCTCCTATGTCACTGGTTTTGGATGATTTAAGCAAAAGTTCAATCTTTTGGAGAGCGGTAATACGTTCAAAATTAAAATTGAACTGGATTTGTGTCCCTTCTTGCTTAAATTCGAAAGTACCCGGCTGGTACGCTACTGTTGATGGTTTTCCACTGGACTGAGCATTCACAGAAATGTCCGCATTTTCTGGACTGGTTACGGGTAAAGTTTTTTGAAATTCAGATAATATTTCAGTTTTCTGCCGTACCAATGCTGCACTTAAGGATGCATTAAATAACGAAACTGCATCTGCGGTTGAAAGATCAGTTTCCTCTTCTTTCAACAGTTGATTTTCGTCAATAGTTTGGGTAGGAGAATCTTCCATCGACATAATACACCTTGTCTCTTAGTTATAGCGAGCCTCGATGAGCAAGTATTTTAAAAGCACGGATTTTATAAGTGAGAAGTATTGATCAATACATGTAAATCTCGTGATATGAATATTCATGAACTGACCACAACGTATTGAATTTTATTTAGCCTACTGTATTGTGTGTATTATGATGAATTTAATTGTCTGTAATGTGACCAATATGAGAATGAATCGTAATGCTTTGCAAAATGCAAAACAGTAAAATACCACAACGTAATTAGTCAACATTTGTTGTAAAGTAATTTGATAAGTAGTCTATTGTAGATAGATCTACATGCACGCGGGGTAACACTACAACAGTTTTTTTTCAGGGGCACAAGATATGTTCAGAATGTTCATGCTATTTCAATAGCAATTTGATCTATCAAAACTAATAATTATGAATGGTAGTCAGTTAACTAAGCTAAGAGGGGGGATACAACTCATTAATACATAGATTGAAAAACTGTGATTTCCAAACATGACTTGTATTTGAAAGGTTTAAAATCCACTTGAACTGATAAACATCTTCCCATATTTTGATATGCATTTGTCAACAACTGACAACTGAAGTGTAAGGCACAATTGTTAATAAAACCTGTAGAATAATTTGAGGATATTTAACTAAAACTAAAAATCTACAATATCAAAATATATGATGATTACTGTAAGATGATGTTGATTCTACACTATTGTAGTACAATATTAATGTAATAATCTATAATAGCATACATATGACAATTATATATCACTCAGAAAGACAGCCTTCTACGTCATGTATGTGTAATATGCTTTCAAAAACACACCACTTCCTATTTTGTGACGATTATTCTCAACCCATAACAACCATTCATTGGGATCCCATTTGCCAGTTTAATCCCACTACATTTGTGTGCCTGCTGCAAGCCAGAACATGGATTTCCAATGTCAATATAGTAAGAATGGATATGGGTACAAATGGATATGAATATATCATGGTGTTTTTTATGTTCAATGAGTTGAGGTGAGATGTCATCTTTCGTCGTGTTTATTAATCGTAGTGTTAACTATTACTGTTTAAGCTGAATTTTCATAATTCATTCAAATATCTCATTATTTACATGCTTAAAGTCTTATTGGGAGATCAGTATTTATATAGAATATGATTATGCCTTCATCTTATAAATCAAACCAAAAACTTGTAATACGTAATCTCTCGATCTCTCTTCCATTGAAATATATAATGGATTGTAACTCGTAAGTCTGTCTCAAAATCCACAGATTTGCTCAAAAGGGCTAATAGAGAAAGATTCTCACTTTATTAATATTTTATCATACTAATAGATTGAAATCAAATTCAGATTTGGGCTTTTTCAAGTTATATGATCTAATTTTAAAAACGTTTCAAAAGTCTTAAATTCAAGCAGAGTTTCTTATTAGAAAAAGGAACTGCTAACATGTACCCTTTGCGAGTATCTCAATTCACCTTCGTTATTTTGGAGGACCGTATTGCTCATTTTTTTTTATAGCTTTTTGTGTTGTGTTTTTTGCTTTGTTTGTCTTCTTTGTATGTATTGTGCCCAATGCTGCCTGTGTCTCTGGATTGTCCATTCCCGATTACTCCATTCATTAACGTTAATTCCCATTACATCAAATATTGGTTTCTCTGACAGGTTAATAGTACGTATCGTACAGTTCCAATGTATAAGTCAAAATCTCGTTATTTAAATCAATCCTATAATTGAATATCTATTTAAACCTATTAAATTCCAATAACATATTTTCGCTAAGCACCATTAGAATGCGTGATTTCATGTGAATGCTTGCTTGTAGTGTAATACATAAAATATAATATATTTAAAAGTAAATGTAAATTATCTGCCTAAGTCTGCAATCTAGTTTAAAAAAAAATGGTTTGGCTAACACAGAAAGCTAATTTCCTAAAGGAACAGTTTACTTTGTTAATACAGGAATGTATTTATCAAGGGAATTGTCTTGTTAATACAGGGATATAATTGCCCAAGAGGACAGTTGTATTGTTGATAAAGTAATATATTTTCCTATGGGAATATTTTGTAATGTTAATACAGAAATCTAGTTTCCTAAGGGAAAGGTTCAGACAATATAACTATGCTTACATTAATTCTACAAAATAATGTTATCGTTATACATTACCATTAGTTAATGGACTCAGGGTATCAAAAATATATTATGTAGATGTGACCACTACAGCAGGTTTCACAATACCTACCAGCATAAGTTAAAACTGAATTGGAACTCGAAGCTGTCCCTACAGCATTTGCTGCTTTGCAGACATAGGTTCCAGCATCTGTTGTTTCAAAATTACTTATGGTGAGAGAAGGATTTCCGGTATTACCATCGGTGTATTTTCCCGTATTAGTTAAATCAAGAGTTACAAGTCCAGCATTGTTTTCTCTTGTCCAAGAAATACCGGTCACTATTGGGGAACCAGTCACAGGACATGTAATTGTCTGGCTATTTCCTTGGATAACTAAGGCAGTTGGTGGAGATATAGCCACAGTCAACAGAGCTGAAAACAAATATACATTATTAAAGTATAATATTCTTTTTAATTTTCATATTTTGGATTTGTCGAAGCATCAAACTAAATTTTTTAAATATCTTTTTCTTACATGTGTTCCCTACCAAGATAAAATACTAGTGAAAGTATGTGCATTTACTGCATATTTGGATCGTGAATAATTCATTAATGGTCCTTATACAGATATGCTGGAACACTTTTCAAAATATGTTAAAGCAAAAAAAAAGCCTAAAACGAACAAAACATGTTAGTACAAATAACGCTATGTACAACCCTTAAAACTAGCAGGAGTAGTTAAGCTTCAACAATTCAATATCATGGACTGCGAATTTAATACATGCTAAATATATTCATTAAATTTCAGATTTAATTTGACCATTCAGTTTTACGTCCTCAACAAAGAAACTATTTTGGAAAAAAAGATCATTAGGACGTTACGGAAGAAATGTATAGGATACCAGAAGTAGGAGAAATACCGACTCTCAATGTAGCTGGAAAAAACGTCATAGTTCAAATTACAATTTGCGATGAGAGGTTAACACGACACTAACAAGAGTTACAAATAAACTGGTCTTAATATTAATCTATATATCAATACACTTATGATATACCTATTAATATATAACTACATTTCTTAGAAATTTACTATTCATCGATAATTAAATTACTAAGCAAATTACAATGATAAGAGTACCGTTACACCATAATGTATTTTACAGTATCGTGGGATAATAAAAGTATTATTTTACAAAATCTGTAAATGAATAACAAGACAACTACCAGTATATGGTCTAAAAGACAAATATTAGTAATGAAAAACATACAATATGCATACAGTCTAGATTAGAAGATGTGAATTCATTATTATTTAATTTTCATAGTTTTCCTTGGTATCAGAAAACCATAAAATCAAGAGCACAATGAAAGGTATATGCAACAACAGAAGTTATTTACAAGAATAAAAACCACAAATTAAAATGTCAACGAATATCTCACTATCGTTCAATCCACGCACAGTGACACCAACAAATATAAATGACACCACAGCAAGCATGTTCTTTTTTTCATATTGGATCATGCTAAATTTCCATGAAAATCTTGAAACAGGAGGGCTTGGTTTATGGTGTTTAATGCCACTTTCAATATTTCAGCTATTTCATGGCAGTCGGTTTTATTAGTGGATATACAAATCATAACTAATCTTCAGTTAAAGTTGTGATGTTATTTAAGATTTAACATGACTAACTTCCACTTATTATTAAAGTTGTGATGTTACTTAAGAGTTAACATGACTAACTTCCACTTATTGTTAAAGTTCTGGGGTTACTTAAAAGTTAACATGACTAACTTCCACTTATTGTTAAAGTTGTGAAGTTACTTAAGATTTAACATGACTAACTTCAACTTATTGTTAA
>MJUT01023202.1:99979-113360 GCA_002080005.1 Gigantidas platifrons
CCACTTATTGTTAAAGTTGTGATGTTACTTAAGAGTTAACATAACTAACTTCCACTTATTGTTAAAGTTGTGATGTTACTTAAAATTTAACATGACTAACTTCCACTTATTGTTAAAGTTGTGATGTTACTTAAGATTTAACATGACTAACTTCCACTTATTGTTATAGTTGTGATGTTACTTAAGATTTAACATGACAAACTTCCACTTATTGTTAAAGTTGTCATGTTACTTAGGATTTAACATGACTAACTTCCACTTATTGTTAAAGTTGTGATGTTACTTAAGAGTTAACATGACTAACTTCCACTTATTGTTAAAGTTGTGATGTTACTTAAGATTTAACATGACTAACTCCCACTTATTGTTAACGTTGTGATGTTACTTAAGATTTAACATGACTAACTTCCACTTACTGTTAAAGTTGTGCTGTTACGTAAGAGATAACATGACTAACATCCAGTTATTGTTAAAGTTGTGAAGTTACTTAAGATTTAACATGACTAACTTCCACTTATTGTTAAAGTTGTGATGTTACGTAAGAGATAACATGACTAACATCCAGTTATTGTTAAAGTTGTGTAGTTACTTAAGATTTAACATGACTAACTTCCACTTATTGTTAAAGTTGTGATGTTACTTAAGATTTAACATGACTAACTTCCATTTATTGTTATTGTTGTGATGTTACTTAAGATTTAACATGACTAACTTCCACTTATTGTTAAAGTTGTGGGGTTACTTAAGATTTAACATGACTAACCTCCAGTTATTGTTAAAGTTGTGATGTGATTTAAGATTTAACATGACTAACCTCCAGTTATTGTTAAAGTTGTGGGATTACTTGAACCTGTTCCTACTGCATTTGTAGCGAAACATGTATAGACACCATTGCTACCTGTTGTGGCAAAATTGATGGTCAGCGAAGGAGAACCAACTGTGCTCCCTTGATATCCACTATTACCATTGTGGATAATGATGATATTATTGTTTTGATTTCTTGTCCAGTAAACATCTGTTGCTGATGGTGTAGCAGATGAAATGGAACATGGAATGGTAACTTGATTTCCATAGGTGTCAGAATAGGTGCTTTGCGGAATTTGAAGGGTAGGTATACCTAAAAAAATACAACACGAAATACTTTTAATTACTTTAGAATAACAATACACTTTTATATCTACAACAGTATATTGGTGCTTTTTTAGTACTGGTTATTCCTAAGGGGTTCTAAGATATATGCGAAGTCACTTCCATTGGGGGAGGGGAGGGGACAAAGGTTTAACCTTAAGCTATATATCCTTCTAACATTGTATTTGTCTATAGTACCTATCTTTTGCCTACTTGTTTTAAAACGCATTATGAAATTACACAGAATACTACCAGATTGGACTGAATGAAAATCTATCTGGATTTTAGGTCTACCATATACAGTCAAACCTGTATTAAGAGGTCATCTTTGGGACCAAGAAAAAGTGGCCTTTAAAGACAGGTAACCTCTTAAAAGAGGTTCAATTTATATGAAATTTTATATGACAGGACAAGAAAAAGGTTACCTTTTAATACAGGTGACTGCATGGATAGGTTTGACTGTATACTTAAATTTTAAGTAGGACATTTGGTGATTACGATTCAAACTGATAGTCACTCATGTATCAGGGTGAACAAATAACTGCCAAATGTGGTTAGATATGTTGAGACGACTATGTAATGTTGAACCTCTGAACCACAATGAAGATCCCATATCTTTTATATTTTATAACGTTTTGTATATTCTCCTAGGTAAAAATGGCAAAAATATATTTTGAAGTAAAAATGTCTTGACATAGAGGTAAAACAAATATGGTATATCAGATAAATATGTCAGTGATGTCAAATTATAGATGTTTATATTGATTCCATACTTCCTGTTACTGATAACACTGTTGGATTACTGGTTGTTGTTCCAATCAAATTACTGGCTCTGCATCTGTATGTTCCTTGATCAATAGATGTCAAAGAATATACGGTTAATGATGGGTTGCTGGTTGAAGAACCTGCGTATTTCAAAGGTGACGATGTTGAAATGACAATAGGGTCTGTTACGGATCCTCCTTGGTTTGTAAATGTCCACTGGACCGATTTCAATGGACTATTATTGGATGACACTGTACAGCCAAGAGATATCTGTTGTCCAGTTAATTGTGAGTATGATGACTGAGCAATAGTGACAACAGGTGGTGTTCCTAGTTGAATTGAAAAAGAAGAGTCAACTCATAAAAAACATTGATATTTAATGATTTGAAAATGAATCTCCATATTTATAATATTTTCCTAAGTAAGTGATATGTATATACATATAACGACATGCGAGACTATATCCAATTTCACAAATTAAAGTAAATGAACTGCACTTTTATTTCACAGTCACAATAGCGACTTCAATAATGAGAATAGCTCATACCCTAAAATAAGTGGGAAAGGATACAGAGCCTGCAATAGTGTGATATATATTTTTTTCTGGAAGGTACATGATATTCATTTATTGCTCTGTAATAGTAGTTTATGTACCTCATATATATTCAAACAATATGACCATAAGGTATGTGTTTATTTCTAACAGTATTTTTACAAATTATTTTGCTTTCTAACCTTTCGATTTTGAGCTACCTGATGAAAGTTATTCCAAAAATGTGTTGTGCGCACTAAATTTGATATCTACGTTTTTATTATAATTTGATAGATGTTTATTAATTAAACACACCCTGACAAACCAAGAATGGTACCACATCACTGTGTAGGTACAACAATTGCTGGACATACCAACCTTTCATTTTGATTAATTAGATGTCAAGAAAATACAAAAAACACCATTCCCCCCCAAAAAAATACTACATGGTCAGAAAAAATTAACTGAGAGCGTATTTTTTTTTTGTCACTTCCAATAAAAAAAAATTCTAATATATTATCCTTAATTTTCTGAATATTGTCAATAGACAATCTTACACAAATATGCCCTTACATATGCATTCCTTAATTTATACCAACATGTTCTATATTGTATGCAAGGTAAGAATAATCTGACAATTAGTTACATATCACAATATTTAGGGCTACATACCTAGAGGGGTAACAATCATGGTATTCGAGTTAACAACAGTTCCTGTTGCATCAGCCGCCCGACAAACATAACTGCCTGAATCAGACTGTTGTACAGTACTGATTGACAACGATGGAGTAGACACGTCTCCATTTGCAAGTCTTGCATCACCATTAATATTAAGAATGCTGTTGTCTTTTAACCATGTTATTGAAGTTGCAGTTCCTGATGTAACTACACAATTCAGGGTAACGGAGCTTCCAGTTGCTACATTATAGTATGTTGGCGTGGCAGATATTGCCAATGGAGCTGTAAACATAATGTTATAGTGTATAAGTTCCTTATATATGGATACAAGATGTATGTATTATGCATTTTGGTCTGTAAGAAACAAATAATATAAGATATAACAATCTTGGATCTGAAAAAGTATATTTTAGTTTTGTTGTAATTCATGCTTTATCAAATAAACTGTACTCTACCAGTAGAATTAAAAACGAAAAATCAAAATAATCACAACTAACTGTATAATCTTAAATGCGTTGTATCAAAGTGCCGGATGAATAGCATCAATACAAACGTTTTTTCTTCGGAATGTTATCAAAAATGTTCAGTTAGATCTAAAATAATCAATATTGGTTCAAAGTTGAATATTGTTTCCCTTTTATGTCCTCTGATGACCTTTTGTACTATCTAATATTGAAATTAATAGTTAAAGATATGAAGTCTACTTTACAGAACGAATATCATTTAACACTCAGGGATAATGTTCCACACGATCATTTAGTGTATCTCTATTTTGCAGCTGTGAAGGAAAACAGGTCTTGAAGCCACCTGTCCTTTCCTATTAAAATGACCATGTAATATTTTAATATAGTATCATGTGAATTATTTGAAGTTTGCAGTTATATTGCAAAGAACCTCTGACATGGTTATATATTTGTTATATTTGAAGATGAAATGTGTAGCTAAAACATCTTAACAGAAAAGTTAGTAATAAATAATAATAATTACAAATCACAGTTAATGGCAAGCTGACTGTTTGTGGAGTATTAAGTGTAGAATGATGAGCAACATCACAGAAAAGAGTGTGTCCATTGTTTCCAATTGTTGGACTCCAGTTTAAGGTGCCAGTCACCGTGTATGATTTAGCACCATCTATTGCTACTGGGGTCGTTGTAAATTCGCTAGTTGAGAACTGGTTATTTCCTATCCTCATTGTCATTGTTGGGGCTGGATATCCACCAGTAGATGTACAAGTCCATGTACTTTGTTGGTTAGGTGCCGGGTTACTAGTACCTGTTAGTGTTGGTGTTTGTGGAGATGCTACAAGAAAAATAGTTTCATTGAAATCTGTAAGGTAACTACAAAAAAATGTTGTGAAAATCTAAATTGTTTTAAAAAATTTAATTGAAAGTAAAAAGCTATGTGATAAAATAGAGTATATTTTAAGTATTTGAGAATACACTCGAACAGTAGTCTTAAAAAGTATTAACCAGACCCTGCCTTAAAGATGGCCTTACCGGTAATTCTTTTCAATGATCTACAGGTTGGAGTAATTTCTCTTACATTTTCATCTACAATCGTTTTAGTTTTACATTCTTACACTTGATTGCTTAAAAGATCTAATACGTTCCTTTTTGTTAAGTTGAAGTCATCACTTGGAAAGTTTTACGGTCGCCACCATGACTTGGTTGACTGGTGTGGAATATCAGTGGTCACAAATGACTACGGATATGTTCCACTTGTCGTAAACACTTCCCGGTCCTTTTCTCATTAATGACTTATCACCGGGTTTGTAACTAGATAAACACGACGGGTGCCACTAGTGGAGCATGAATTACCTACCCATACGGAGCACTTGCGTTCACCCACGGCCTTTTGTAGAGTTCGTGTTACTCAATCTTTAGTTTTATATGTATGTTTTGTAGATCATTGTTTCTCCTTTTGTACTTCTCCTTGTGGCCATTGTGTTGTCTGTTCTTCGATGTACAAATTGTTGAAAACTCAAATGGTATATGTGCCTCTTGATTTTGGGAAGCAAAAGTTAAAATTACTAATAATACATATTTATCCTGCGATTGGGTTATCATTTGTCATAATAAATGGGTTGAAATAAACTGTTGCTTTATTATGACAGTGTCATAATAACACTTTTCACACTAGCCTAATAAAGCTATTAAGCCACACCCCTGTCATAATATATACTTATTGACTGGGTATGAAGGAATAACAAGTTGGTTGTCCCCGAGACCCTGACTATTGACCGAGGCTTCGCCTCGGTCAATAGTCAGGGTCGAGGGGACAACAAACTTGTTATTTCCGAATACACAGTCTAAAAGTGTATTATTATACCGAAAAACATTAAACTCATAGTTGAATGATCACCTCAAAATGATAAAGACCAATAAAATCACGCATCTTTTGCCAGTATTTTGCATTATCAATCTGAATATTGTCTGATGGACATGTGTATGCTATTTCCCCAGTCATTCATAAGAGGTTGATTCTCTTGAGAAAGTAGACTTCAACATAAATTTACATAGTGACTACAGCAGTCTTATGACAATATTTATTTAATTTTTTTATTTTTTATTTTTTTTTAACTTTAAAAAAAAGTAATTTTTTTAATTTTTTGAAAATTTTAAAATTTTATATGAAATTTTATGAAAACTGAATTTTTTGAAAAATTTTTGAAAATTTTGAATTTCTTTTGAATTTTCTAAATTTTTTAAATTTTTTTAAATTTTTAAAATTTTGAAATTTTTAAAATTTTTTTAAATTTTGAATTTTTTTGAAAATTTCAGAGTTTTCGTTAAAAGACGATGAAGTCCGAGTATTCCGAATAAATACAAAACTTTCATCCAATCCGGTCGCGGAACTAAAATTCCGGGAAAACAATTCACTTTGCCGGTCCATATTCTTAAAAACTATGGACCGCTCAATAGTTAAAAAACTAGTAAAGGAGAAAAATAGCAATTTTAATGTAGAAAAGTTTGTATTGATGCTACAAAGTAACCTGGCAGGCCTGTTTGAACTTTAAGCTATGACCGTGGACGAATCTACTATTTATATGTAACAACAGGTTCTTGTACAAATAACAACAATCGGCTATTCATAGTATTGTTGTTTGCATAGAATAGAATATAAAAGGTATAATAATTGTCAATTGACTCTTAATTAAATGGATCAGTGAATTCAGATGTAAACTATTTTACCTGTCCACCCTAAATTAAAAATGAAGGTTCCAATTGAAGTACGACCGATAGCCACGCCCGGCCAAGTTAGCCTGAATCAACAATAGTGATGTTGATATACCGAGGTACAATAATATACAGTCCGACAAAAGTTAAGCACCACCTGACTTGTTTCAATAATATCTTTTCTAATAATGAACTTCTTTCAAATCGGTTTGCTGTTTTCGTTATCTGTACACACATACTTACTTACCTGTGAAACAGGTTATTGATCGATTTTTATTTGTGTGTATATGACAGGGTGTGTAAAGTGCCACGTGTACTTTTCAACATTTGTGTTTGCGAACGAAAGCTGATTGTTTGTGCGTAGAGTTTTAAGTTTCATTTTCTATTGGTTTGGTATGGTGCGGCGAAAATTAACCATACCAGAAAGGTGGCAAACTGTTGGCATGCATAACGGTGGTTCTAGCCATAGAAGGGTGGCAGACCACTTCATGGTTAACCATTCCATTATTATACGACTGATACAGCGTTTTCGTCAAATGGGTAATGTTACTGACCGTCCACGTACAGGTAGACCTCGCAAAACGACGCCGAGAGGGGACCGGCTCATATCCAGACGGGCGCGACAACGGCCGTTCAATACAGCTGGTACACTTCGTGGTAATTTAGCGTTTGGAGGCCACATTAGTACACGCACTGTAATCAGACGCTTCCACCATCAGGGAATGCGAGCGCGTCGACCCATAAAATGTCCACAGTTGACATTACGTCATCGCCATGCTCGTTTTGACTGGTCACATGATCATTTGGGGTGGACTATTCGCACATGGAGGCGGGTCCACTGGTCTGATGAAAGTCGTTTTTTGCTAAGCCCTACCGACCGTCGTGCAAGGGTTTGGCGCCAACGAAACACTTCATTTCAGGACAACCACATTTTGGGCACAACTGCTTTTAGAGGTAGGGGTGTAACTGTCTGGAGTTGTTTTTCCTTTGACTGTAAGTTGGACTGGTATGTTTTTGATGGTAATCTGACAGGCCAAAAATACCGTGCTCGCTCCACACGTAGTCCCCCATTTCGACAATCATGTGTTGGCAGACAGGCCAATGTTCATGGACGACAACGATATGCCACATAGAGCACGAATTGTGCAATATATTTTACAGCAAGAGGCTGTTCAGACAGTTCCATGGCCTGCGATCTCGCCAGACATGAACCCTGTAGTGCATGTATGGGACTTTATTGGCCGAAAAATTAACCAACGCAATTGAAAATGTCAAAATATTGACGAATTAAGAACTGCTATCGTACAGGAGTGGCAACAGTTCCCCCAAGAACGCTTAGGCGTCTTGTGCGAAGCATGACGAGGCGTGTTACAGAACTTCACAATAAACGCGGTGGATATGCTCATTATTGATTTTATGCCTTACACATACGCACAATAGATGCATTTAAAAGTTCTTAAAATCTGAAGACTCTGCATGTTAATGCAATGTTAAAAACTTCCATCAAAGACAAACTGGTTTTACGTTTTTCCAGCTCCTGTTTTGAACCCCATTTTTGCCACGTCATAGTCACGTCTTTCAGGATAATAAATACTTCGTAGATTGGTAATATTAGAGCCCTTGGTGTAGTATTTTAAGAAGTGTAAGAAAAATGGTGATATCTATTTTATTGTTTTAACAGTATGGATGTAAAAAAAAATTTATCGATAAAAATATAGGGTGGTGCTTAATTTTTGTCGGAGTGTATTTTATACTTATTGACTGGGTATGAGGGGAATAGTAAGTTTATTGACCCCGAGATATCAACTATTGCCCGAGGCGAAGCAAAGGGCAATAGTTGGTATCAAGAGGTCAATAAACTTACTATTCCCCGAATATCTAGTTAATAAGTGTTTTATTATACCGAAAGAGAAACTGACAACGCAGGTCGCACAAGACGAAGAAAAAAAAGAAAGAAAAAAACACAATATGTGTTGGACACCACTATGCACAAATAAATACAAATAAGACATGAGCCCTCCTACAAACAACAAATTTGTTTATGAATAAATAATTGTAAAATAATGTATTAAAATGTTACAATAATATTTCTGGGTGGCTTTCCATACGACCCTCTCAATCTAAGACATCTACAATTTTTCGAACCCAGTGAATGCAGTGAACGGCAACGACTTATATTTAATGTAATATGTCTAAATAAAGCATCCCTGTTATTTACAAATTAAAACTCGTCTATGGGTGTGTATGTGTGTGTGACTTCTCTTCGGTTAAATAGAAATTTAAATTCTCGTTCATAAATTAAAATTTTAATTTTCGTTCATCTTATCGAAAAGAAGAAATACATACAGCGGTTATTTATAAGACTCAAATTAATTATTATTAACAACACACAATTTATATAGGATACTAATTGTAAGATTTGCTCTGGCTAAATCATCATCTGTGAGTGACACAAATCTACCTGTCATATTCGAAACATCTGCACACTTGTAGTGTCTCTCGAATGTTACGAAAGCAGATTAGTTCCGAATGTAATAGTAAAGCCAAGTAACCAATCCGTACACGGCATTAAAATACCGCGAAGCAATGCGACAGTGTCGGTCAAATAGTTGGAAATTATTGACCGGTGAAGTAAACTTCTCGACATAAGCCTGGAAAAATAGTAAAACTATCGAGCTGATTTTATATAGAAAATTACAACTGAGGTATAATAAATATAGTTATTGACTGGGTATGAGGGAATAGCAAGCTTGTTGTCCCCGAGACACTGACTACTGACCGAGGCGAAGCCGAGGTCAATAGTCATGGTCGAGAGGACAACACACTTGTTATTCCCGAATACACAGTCTATAAGTGTTTTATTATACCGAAAAACATTAAGCACATAGTTGATGAATAATCACCTCAAAATGATAAAGACCAGTAAAATCACGCAACTTTTGCCAGTGTTTTGCATTATCAATCTGAATATTTTCTGGTGGACATTTGTATGCTATTTCCCCAGTCATTCATAAGAGTTTGATTCTTTTGAGAAAGCAGCCTTCAACATAAATTTGCATGGTGACTACAAGTCTTATGAAAATTTTGAATTTTTTTTAATTTTTTGAAATTTTGAACTTTAAAAAATAAAAAAAAAATAAAATTAATTTTAGAATTTTGAAATTTTTTGAAAATTTAAAAATTTTATGAAATTTTATGAAAACTGAAATTTTTGAAATTTTTGAAATTTTGAAATTTTTTGAAAATTTCAGAGTTTTCGTTAAAAGACGATGATGTCCGAGTGTTCCTAATAGACTTTTATCCAATCCTGTCGCGGAACTAAAAATCGTGGAAAACGATTCAAATTGCCGGTCCAAAGTCTTAAAAACTATGGACAGCTCAATAGTCAAACAACTGGGAAAGGAGAAAAATAGCAATTTTAATGTAGAAAAGTTTGTAGTGATGTTCATATACTGAGGTACAATAATAACACATTTCACATTAGTCTAATAAACCTATTAAGCCACATTCCTGTCATAATAACACTTTGCACATTAGCATAATAAACCTATTAAGCCACACTCCTGTCATAATAACACTTTGCACATTAGCCTAATAAAGGTATTAAGCCACGCCCCTTACCGAAACCATTATTCAGGTATCAATGGAGTTTCCGTTATCTTTTTTTATTATTATTAAATCAAATAATATCTTTTTTGCAAATTTTATTGCAGGATAAATACAATATTGGTGTATTTCCCCCGTTTCTAAACCTCGCCACATACATTCTATGTGTATCTGAAATTATCCTTTATGTGGTGTTATATACAGCAAATAAACCAATAATACCTACTATCAACCGTAACAAATAAAGTTATAGTCAGTGGATTCTGGAGAACACCATTATCAGCTTGGCATTCAAAGACCTCTAGATGTTCAGCAGGACTTGCAGTGAATGTATATGCGTTTCTTGTAACACCTCCGCTAGTTTCTACAGTGTCATCAAAAACAACATCATTTCTTAACCATTTTACTGTCGGTGTTGGATCACCACCTGTTGATGAACATGTTATGGTGACAGTCTCTCCATTTCTAATAATGTATGGTCCTGTGATAATAGGTCGTCCGGGGGGTGCTACAAATGTATAATTGGCAAAGAAATCACAATAGGCTAAAAAGTTGAAAAATAAAGATACATATATTAGATTCAACATATTTGAATAAAAATCTAGGTCATAATGTTTTCACTATGAGAAGACGCTGGACCACCGACGCTACATGTAGTTTAACCTCGCAACGATTTATTGAGGTGTCTGTACCTAGACAAGCAAGTGAGCCATCATGTATATGTATGTTAGCAATATCGATTTTGCCTCTTTCTACGATTTTTTTCCTATTGGATTTTAAAAATGTTTCGACAGTGAGTTATTTTTCATTGTATTTCTATATTATTACTGTTATATCGATCTATTTGTTTATTACAAAAGGTTGCTATGGTGACATATTACAACTGTCAGGAAGATTGATTGATTGATTGATTGATTGATTGATTGATTGATTGATTGATTGATTGATTGATTGATTGATTGATTGATTGATGCCAACTTTAGCAATTTTTCAGATATATCGTGACGTGAACAAATTTTATTTTAAAAATTTTAACGATGCATATTTATTAAAGAGTCGATGATTTGGTAGATATAAATTCATACACCATATTGTTATGTTCCTGGCAGCCCCCTAACTTTAACACATGACACTTTCCATCCCATATCATTTAATACTATAAACAAATCTACTTACTTTGGCATATAACTGGTAAAATTAACACAGAAAGAAGGAAATAGAAGGAACATCCCCACAGTAGTAGACTGGATCTAGCCATCCTTGACGACCAAGGTGACACTGTAAGAAGATGAACTCTTTCCTGATGTTTATCACTTTCTCTGAAAAAAAAAAAGAAATGAGTTAACATCGACGAAACTTTTTGAAATATTGCATAAATGATTTTGAAACTGTCATGACGGTGTTTAAATATTTTACTTACAAAGTTCACACACTTCTGTTTTAAATATATTTCCATTTTAGTATTAAAATAAAATTATATAATTATTCCTTGATTGTCCTTTTCTTTCACCAGTAAGAGCACTGGATTTACAATTGGTTCCCAAAGCTCAACAGGTAACATGTGGAAGAGGTAATATGTGAAAAGTAATATTTCGGACAGTGACAGTATATAACAAATTCTAATGCAATTATGATGTAACGCGTATTTTCATTGGCTATCGAGAGCCGTCAAATCTGCAGTTGACAGGCCTGAAGGAATGCTATATTCCTACGCCGAATGCACTTGTTTGTAGACAATATGGCTGACCTAGATATTTCCGACTATGAATTTGACGCTGACGGCCTATTTAGGAGATAAATGTATTGTATTTGAAAATTTCACGGCATCAATTGGAGAATTGATGGTGGCCAATTGAGTTTACTATCCGATCTAATGCAATGCTGAAAATAAAAATGGATTCTTGCATATCTCTGGGTCTAAAAATCACAAAAATCAAAATTCCGGGAAATATTGTTGAACGACTTTGGCACATAAACAACTTCAGTTTACGTGACGTCATAGGAAGACTTCAAATTTAAAATGTAAAGATCAGACGTTTTTCTGGCTTCGTGTACGCTTCAATTTAGATAGAATTTAACTAAAATAAGTTTTCAAGGTAGGCATTTTAATTATTTTTGTGCATTGTTGTATATATGATATGTAGAATTTCACGTTTTCAAGATGGCGGATCCTTAAACAACTACATTACTATTTTTTTAGCGGAAGGAATTTGAAAAGTGCATATATTTCGTCATTTATTTGTATGTTTTCAAACTAGTGTGTACACGTTGGGATAATTTCATCAGAATAGGAATAACAGTACTGTATTTGAAGAGTTATCGGTGTCAAATCCACAATTGACACCTCCAACTCTTTAAATACAGTACTGTTATTCCTTAAATATTATCCAGTCAAATCAATGTGCCTGCTCAAATAGAACAAGTGCAAGCTAAACTAGTATCAGATTAAACTAGACAAGTGAAATAAGCACAGTATATAAAGAAGAGTTTGATACCAAAGGGGTAATCAGAATCCGTAAATCGAAGAAGTACAGACAACACAATGGCCACAAAAAGGACAAAAAGACAAACAATGATCTAAAAAACATACACATAAAAGTAAAGATCGAGTAACACGAACCCCACTTAATACCGGAGGTGAACTTAGGTGCTCCGGAAGGGTACGTAGGCAGTTTCTGCTCCACTAGTGGCACCCGTCGTTAATCTAGTTACAAACCAGATAATAAACCATGAATGAGGCATAGACCGGGGTCATTTGTGACACAGATAATTTATAACGGTCAACTAAGTCAGGGTGGCAACCATTAACTTGCGAAGTGATGACTTCAACTTAACCAAGAGGAACCCATGGTTTAGTATCCTCATTGTTAACAGCGACCCTCTATAAATAAAATCGTGATAGGAACCACAAGCTTTGGAATATCAACAGAGAGATATAACTCCATATGCAGGTGCTGCTGTAATGTTGCTATGTATATTAATGCAATTATCTTTTTGTTATGGTACAACCCTTATTGACTATAGTAATACAGAGGGCATTTAAAATATTTACAAACTTTCGTTCTAAATTGTATACCCAAACATAATGCGAATATTTAAATCATTGTTCAAGTCTAGTAATTGTTCTTATTTTTATAAAATAAAACCATTTTATGGTCGAAAAATATTTTTTAGATTTAATTTGAGAATTTAATAACAAAATGTTTACTTTTATATCGGTAACACCATGTAACTGATAATGTTAGTTGGTGACCTATTTTGTTTTGTTTTTGTTGTTTTTGTTTTTGTTGTTTTTTTATTACCAATTTAATTTATGATTCCTGTGATTACAGATTTCTCAGTTTACTTCCTACAACGTCAAAAATATTAACATGGCAACAGCTGGCATATTTTTGTCCCTAATAATTTACGTGTTTTTTGCCAGCTGTATCAACAATTATTGCAATTTGGCAATTCCTGATGAAGATTTAAGGTTAAGAAAACATTATTTTGACTT
>MJUT01023202.1:129360-150442 GCA_002080005.1 Gigantidas platifrons
ATTGATTGATTGATTGATTGATTGATTGATTGATTGATTGATTGATTGATTGATTGATTGATTGATACCAACTTTAGCAATTTTTCAGATATATCATGACGTGAACAAATTTTATTTTAGAAATTTTAACGGTGCATATTTATTAAACAGTCGATGATTTGGTAGATATCAAATCATACACCATATTGTTATGTTCCTGGCAGCCCCTAACTTTAACACATGACGCTTTCCATCCCATATCATTTAATACTATAAACAAATCTACTTACTTTGGCATATAATTGGTAAAATTAACACAGAAAAAAGAAGGAAATAGAAGGAAAATCCCCACGGTAATAGACTGGATCTAGCCATCCTTGACTACCAAGGTGACACTTTAAAAAGATGAACTCTTTCCTGACGTTTATCACTTTCTCTGAAAAAAAAGAAATGAGTTTAACATCGACGAAACTTGGAATACTTTTTGAAATATTGCAAAAATGATTTTGAAACTGTCATGACGGTGTTGCATTTTATATTTCATTGAAGAGAGTTTAAATATTTTACTTACAAAGTTCACACACTTTTGTTTTAAATATATTTCCATTTTAGTATTAAAATAAAATTATATAATTATTCCTTGATTGTCCTTTTCTTTTAACAGGAAGAACACTGGATTTACAATTGGTTCCCAAAGCTCAACAGGTAACATGTGGAAGGGGTAATATGTGAAAAGTAATATTTCGGACAGTGACAGTATATAACAAAATATTATCCAGTCAAATCAATGTGCCTGCTCAAATAGAACAAGTGCAAGCTAAACAAGTATAATATTAAACTAGACAAGTCAAATAAGCACAGTATATAAAGAAGAGTTGGAAACCAAAGGGGTAATCAGAATCCGTAAATCGAAGAAGTACAGACAACACAATGGCCACAAAAAGGACAAAATGACAAACAATGATCTATAAAACATACACATAAAATTAAAAATCGAGTAACACGAACCCCACTTAATATCGGAGGTGAACTTAGGTGCTCCGGAAGGGTACGTAGGCAGTTTCTGCTCCACTAGTGGCACCCGTCGTTAATCTAGTTACAAACCAGATGACAAATCATGAATGAGGCATAGACCGGGGTCATTTGTGACACAGACAATTCATAACGGTCAACCAAGTCATGGTGGCGACCGTAAAACTATCGAAGTGATGACTTCAACTTAACCAAGAGGAACCCATGGTTTAGTATCCTCATTGTTAGCAGCGACCCTCTATAAATAAAATCGTGATAGGAACCACAAGCTCTGAAATATCGCATCAACTGAGAGATATAACTCCATATGCAGGTGCTGCTGTAATGTTGCTATGTATATTAATGCAATTATCTTCTTGTTATGGTACAACCCTTATTGACTACAGTAATACAGAGGGCATTTAAAATATTTACAAACTTTTGTAATAAATTGTATGCCCAAACATAATGCGAATATTTAAATCATTGTTCAAGTCTAGTAATTGTTCTCATTTTTATGAAATAAAACCATTCTATGGTCGAAAAATATTTTTTAGATTTAATTTGAGAATTTAATAACAAAATGTTTACTTTTATATCGGTAACACCATGTAACTGATAATGTTAGTTGGTGACCTATTTTGTTTTTGTTTTTGCTGTTTTTGTTTTTGTTGTTTTTTTTTTATTACCAATTTAATTTATGATTCCTGTGATTACAGATTTCTCAGTTTACTTCCTACAATCTGCAATCACATAAAGAATCATTTCCTTTATAGAAATCATTATACCAATGATTCAAGAATATGCATTTTTTTTCTTCTTTTCAAAGAATAAACCTGCTATTATATATTTCTACCATGTGGAATGTATGGTATTCCCTGTACATCGCGTGTAAGTATCTAAGTTGATATTTTATTATGTCTTCAATGTCTTAATTATAATGCATGCAGTTAATAAAATATGGAAATCAAAACAAATAAAGTTGAAAAAAACTGTAAATCTCACCTTAAACATCTGTATTCCTTTATGCGGACATTGTATCGCCAAAAGCTTATAGCTCTATGGTGGTTATTTTTAGGGTTGACATCCTCAGTGTGACATTTTATTTTCGTTCCAACTCAATGCACGAAAATTAAAACCGAATGACAATTGACAGTATTGCAAATCAATGACTAGTGACAGAAAAATGACGTTTTAAGCTTTAATTTACTATGGAAAATCCGTTTTATTCAGCAAGAGGGTGTTATATTCTATGCAAATTAAAGGTGCCACTGGAATGGGACTATTTTTTTCAGCTTTTAAAAATACGGTTGTCGAAAATTTTCAACTTCGATATAATGGGTGGGGATTTTCCAGCTATCATATATCAATAGGTCATATTTCTACAAGTCGATGAAGCTTCATTTTTGCCCAGACAAATTAATCTGTAACTATTTTTGCAATTTATAAAATGAATGGGTATTGTTTTCATGCTGACGGAATACATGAAAAGGGAGTTAAGACCCCAACGGTATTATAGTATCAAATTGTACCCGAAGACAAACATGTGTTTGATAAATAGCATTCAGGTTGAAGAATTAAACTTCTTAGGTTACGTATAATTATAACTTCATTAGCCAAATTACTGGTGTGAAAAAAAATATATCTTTACTGAACCGCGAAAGAAACTTCGCATATTATTAAGGTATCTACCAACTTTATTTTGATTATTATCAACTTTATTAATCATTTGAAAGTCATTTGAAACAAATTTGTAAATATAACAAATGTTTTAGCGATACTTTTGTCAACAATACATTACAGGTTTTAGAAGAAATAGGAGCGGAAGTAAGCATCGCGTATTTCCTGCTGTGGCGTGGATTACAGCAGCACATCCCCTTGGCCATTGAATGAATTAGGTGGGTGATAAATGGAATACCAGCCCAATACCATAAATAAGCTGTCGTTGTTGGCATTGGTGGGAATTCAACAAGTCTTTGAATATCACTACACAGATGTTCAATCACGGACTAAGTGCAGGCCACGGCACAACATCCATGTCGTTTTGCTGAAGAAAGTCGCTCGTGGCTCTTGCAAAATGAGCACGGATGTTGATATGCTGGAAAGTGTAATTCCGATGACATGCAATAAATGTTATCATATGGGGTATCCGAAGTTGATGTATGTAGAGAGCACCTATAACCCATTACCTCTGCATTGGTCGATGTTCTGAGAGATGACTGGTCCAAGTTTAAAGCCTATATCGCTTCTAATCCACACTATGGTGTTTGGTTCTCCCCATGAGTCTCTTTCCATGATGCATGCAGCAGTACTAGCGTTCATCACGCCCTTGTTTCTGACATTTGCGATGGAATTGCAATATATGAGCGGCAGAATGATATTCGTTCACTGCTAGTGATGCCAGGTTTGACGTAGTATAGTCCACTGTAGACGTTAGTGACGATGGCGAACTGTAAGGATGGGTCCGCCGGTCGGACAACGACATCTTCTGGTGTTGGTGATAAATCGGCGTCGGACAATGTCGTCACTACTTGGTGATTGCCAGTTGTCTGTCGTGGCTCTAGTAATTCGATTATAGATATGCTGTCGACGAATATATACGTACGAGCTAGAGAAACAGATGGAAATGCACGTCCTTGTATAATTTTTCGGGCCCGTTTCGCAACGACAATGTACGACATTGTGTTTATCCTGCAATGTCAAAAAGTCCAAATCAACTGCCAAATTCCAATGAACAAAGCAGAAACAAGCATTGTTCTAATCATTTTCAATAGTGTCGTCTATAACGTTCGCGCTTATTATAAACCTCATATACTGTTACCGTGTATTGCCGTTCGCTCTACATGAATGATGTTCCAGAAGTTGTATAAGGTCATTAACTAAATAACACTGAAGTTATTTGTCCTCTTTATTAGTACTCAAAATCACACGATTCAACGATAAATTTAATATTAATATGCATGTTAATTAAAGACAAACGTGCTTGTGACAATATCGGAAAATGGAACTAGTGGATCACATATATCTGGAATTAATGATCAGTCATGAATCATTTGGATTCAACGAAAATTTTAATTTCTTAGAAAAGCTTTAGTTCATTTCGGCGGTGGTCACTCTTTGATTTCCAATCGATACGTATACTTTGTAAATGTTTTCACACATACAATACCAAAGATATACCAAATCACTGGGTGATTTTTTTAACAATAGAGGCCAAGAATGAACCAATTAAATTGTATACTTGGCTCGGTTGGTACGTAGTTGGTATCACCAAAATCATGAAATTTGGTTATGTCCATTAAAGGAATATGCCTGCAAAGTTTGTTTCCCTTTTGCCCAGTAGTTCCCCAGATGTTAACATACCAAAACCACCCTTCAAAGGTCAGAGACAACGAAATGACAAGAGCTCATATGGTTGACTAGGTTGTCTAAATTAAACATGATTACAAATACAGGACTAGACTAATTATAAGGATACAGTGGGTAACGTCTCGGAACTGTGTGCGCTATGTACATGGACAATTTAGTTTTAAAAGTATGTATAATAAACAAAAACAAAAACAAAATAAACCAACGCAAATAACTAATTATATATATGTACAGTGGCTTGCTATATGTATTTAAAGGTGGGTTGAGAATCCTTCAAATGTTAATGTGGAGATACCACTTTTGAAGGATCGAGCTATTGACCGAGGTAAACTGTTCCAGACTGATATTGTATTACGGAAGAAAGAAAACTTATAAAAATCTTTATTTGACTGAATTTATGTGCCCCACGCGCGGCATGCACGTGCACGAGTACGCCTGTCAAATTGAGATAGCATGGTTGTTGGTACCTCTACCATACCTCGTTTATTTTATACAACAGTATCAGACTTGCTTTAGTTAGTCTACAAGAAAAACTGTCACACTGTAAGATGTATTGGTGACAGCATTAAAGACATACCGAGCTGTTTTCTTTTGTATTTGATCAACATTGATATTTACTGTTATTCAAAATTTCAAACTGGTATAAGAGTATTCGACAACCGGGCGAACAAGTGATGTGTACGTAATTATATACAAGGTTTTTAACCTTACGTGTACAGTTTTTCATGTTTCTACATAGAAAGCAGACTGTTTTAGTTATATTATTAACATGTGGATCCCAATTTAGATCATTGCTAATAGTTACACCTAAATATTTACCATTTTTAACTGGTTGTAATATGTGGTTATGTGATGAATAATCAAATATAAGGGGAATTTTCTTCTTAGTAACATGGATGACATTTTTATGGGTTTAACTTCATCTGCTAAGTCTTTTCCCAATTCTCTAGGTTTGTCAATTTTGTTTGTAACAATTCAGAATCAGATTGATTATTCACATTTCTATACAACAAGCAATCATCTGCAAAGATTAAACATATTTTATTTTCTCAAATGTGCAAAAAGGCTAATATCTTTGTTTTCTTAATTCAGTTTTAAATGTTGCAATAGATTTCACATTTCGAAGTAATGGATTTAAGCATTGATGTATTATTGAAGGAATAAATGAGTCACAAGTAATCGATAGTCTGCAAAATGGTATTATTATATCACTTCTATTACGCAATGGATAAACGGTTGTACTTTGAATTGTTGGTGGAATTAGTTCACAAAGATACCTGGGTGCATTATTATTTTGAATATTATAAAACATTTGCAATTTTCTTCCTTTTCTTCTTTGTCAATAATTGTCAGTCTGACTCTTTAAATTAAAATGGAACTAGCAAATATTGGAAGACCAGTAACGATTCTAGCAGCCTCAAGTTGCAACTGGTCAGGTTTATTAGAATTTCCCACATCACAATTATCCCATTGTCTGCAAAGACTCTATCTAACATTATAGTTAACATATCCGGGTAAATAATAAAAATAAGGTAGGTCCTAAAACTGTCCCTTGTGGAACTCCATATTCAACTAATAATTTAGATATCTGTATATGGGAACATCCTTATATGTATTTCATGTTTTTATACTCAAACATTTTACAATGGCCATCACTTTAATTTTCTCAACTCTAATGTGAATCCATACTCTAATAATTAATATAAAGACATTTTATCATACTCTAGGCTCTATTAATAATTTAACCCATTGAATGGGCAGCAAGATCTTAAAATAAGTAACTGATTTGATTTAAACCTGAAATTGTATTTTCAAGAAATGGGGTGGCTATGACTGTTTTATGGTAGAATTGAACTATAATGTGAATCTACCTTTAGATTCTAGTATGCCCCCTTTTCAGTAGTTTACATTTGTTTATGCAATCGGCTTAGTGTAGGTTGAGTGGATTTGTCTCTAAAGTAAGTGGACATAATAGTGGGTTGACATTATTTTGTAATGAAGAATACCGGGTATATTGATGATACAGGCATAATAGTGGGTTGAAATTGTTTCATAAAGAAGAATATATTGAGGATACGGCATAATTGTGGGTTGAAATTCTGTCGAAATGAAGAATATTGCCAATCTTGGTGGCAAACCTACATCTGTTTGCAAAGTGTATTCTAACCTTTACTATCTCATCCTTGAAAGTGTGAGCCAGACCACAAGGCACACAACGTAATTTCAACATTGAAGCAAGGTTGATACAATTTCGTGAGTTCATTTCAACATTGAAATTACTCTTGTGTGCCTGCTACTGGGAATGTACAAAGTCAATGATGAATAATATAGCAGGTCTATGTTGTTTGTTTGTTTGATGGTGTTTAATGCCACTTTCAACAATATTTCAGTTCTATCGTAGTGGTCAGTTTTATTGGTGGAGAAAACCACCGACCTGTCCCAAGCCACTGACAAACTTTACAACATATTGCTGTACACCTCGTCCTGATGGAGATTTGAACTCACAACATCAGTGGTGATAGGCACTGATTGCATATGTAGTTGTAAATCCAACTATCATAGGATCACAGCAACGACGGCCCTATATAACAGGTTTAAGTATTTACATTTGAAAGCTACTACATGTATCATCAGTATTCTATTGATATCATATGCTAACTGATGAACCAAAAAGGAAAGTTCCTTTATATATACATGTAGTGCCCAAAACCTCAATTTCTTTATTAGCTGTTTGGACCAAATTTGACACATCTTACTTCAAAATATTGTGTTCAAGAGGTAAATTTTCATCTGTGATGCTCACAATCAGCATTTTGGTTGTTATATACTGGTTTAAATGAAAATATGTTAAAGGTTTTATGTTGACCTGACTAGTACTTACCTTAATACACAATAAATATAAAACAGAAAAATGGCTGAATTTAATAATTTAATAACCAACATTAAGAATAATATAAAATGTATAACAAGTTTTTAACATTGTAACAAAAAATAATTTGTAAAATTCAAACTTGTGTATAACAGTAAACAATAAATGATAATTAAAAGCAAGAGTTATATCAACCATTTGCATAAAAAAAACCATTGCATTAAATTGATATACAAATTGGAAAATCTTTTAATTTTCATGGAGACTGAATGAATATTTGAGACTTGTAGAAATAAATATGTGTCCTCATTGCCATAATACTATATTTTGGATCCAGTATAACAGGGGGGTGAATGTATGTCATAATTGGAAGCCATTTTGTGCCACTTGAAGGTAAGTTTTTACTTATAGCATTAGTTATTGTAAGGATAACATTAAATGTCATAGTGCGTCAAATCCCCCTAAATGTCTGCTAAACAACAGTGTGGGCATCGTTAAAAAAATTGTTGTCAAACTCTCGAACACTTTGACAACGTTTTCGCACAGATGGAAATAACATTGTCGAAGTGTTTGAGAGTTATCTTTACAATAACTAATACTATATTAAAGTAAAAACTTACCTTCAAGTGGCACAAAACAGCTTCCAATTATGTACACGTACATTCACCCCCCCCCCCACCTCTCCGTATAATATTTTTCTCATTCAAAGCTTAGATTAGCTATTACAATCCTAATTTGAACAATTTTGTACACAGCTTTCAGTTGTATATATACATGTACAATATACGTCTATTGTCGCAAAAAAATATATAACTTATTTGTACAAGCTTTAGAAACAGGTAGATAAGCAAGCCTTTCTAGCCTGTTTCGCAGGGAATGCAAATTATTATTTTATTTAACGACAGTGTACACATATTGTGTTTATCCTGCATTTTTATTTAACGACAGTGTACTTATATTGTGTTTATTCTGCAATATCAAAAAGTCCAAAACTACTGCCAAATTGTCTGACAATAGCTGAAACAAGTATTGTTCTAATCATTTTCAATGGCATCATCTGTGACATCAGCGCTTATATACTCTTACCGTCTCTTTCTGTCGCTCTACATGAATCGGGTACCAGAAATGCTTTATTAGATCCATGACTAATTAACACTGAAGTTTATTTGACCCCCTTTATTAGAATTCAAAATCACATAATTGCAGGATAAAACATATCTTATATTGTTATTAATATGGTCTGGTCGCTGTAGATGCATACCCTTTTGTATCACATGATATCATTTTCGATATGAGTCTGTGTTATACGAGCCGTTGTTCTTTTGCGTTTTTAACATCCAGATAATACTGTTACTGAAATGTCTCTTTGGAATATATAAGTTATATACATAATGAAAATATCAGTGAGGACTATAAATGGCAAACATAAAATTGCATTTGGAAACAACAAAGAATGCACAAATTGGCACCCTTGACCAAAGCCTTGGGTCCTAGCACCTGTTTTTTTCCAGGAGGAATTTAGCAATGAACCTAATCACATCAAGTTTTCACTTCATAATAAAATAATGTCCAAGGAATACATTAATTTAAAAAACAATGGTATGAAGAAAAATGTCAATCATAATGACCATATATGTAATATTAATACACACGAAATTAAGGGGGGTAGGGTTAGGGATATGGTGTTTAATGCCACTTTCAACGATATTTCAGTTATATCATAGGGGTCAGTTGTATTAGTGGAGGAAACCGAAGGACACCCAGAGAAAACCACAGACCTGGCACAAGTCACTGACAAACTTTATCACATAATGTTATATTGAGTACACCTCGCATAATATTATATTGAGTACAACTCGCCTTAGCGGGATTCTAACTCACAATGTTAGTGGTGATAGGCACTGATTACATAGGTAGTTATAAATCCAACTACCATATGATCACGACGGCCCCCAGGAAGTAAAGAATTAGAAGTTTATATTACATAAAAAACGTATGATGAAAATAATTGTTTATCAAGTAGACATTATTCAAGGTAAGGTACAATTACCTGTAATTAATTTAAACTACAAAATTCAATCAATCTAACTTCATATAACAACGATAGAGCTGAAATATTGCTAAAGTTGGCATTAAACACCAATCAATCAAATCATATAATTTACCATGAAAGAAAGGTATAATACATTATATATCATAAAGTGTATGTCTAGTACCAACAAAACGTGTATAATTCATTCTGCACTGGTTAAAAATAAAGTGTTTTTTCAAAATAATTTTAAAAACATTCATGATAAAACTGGAAATACAGATCAACATAATGTAACAAACTGATATGTTAAAACAAATAATGTTGAAAAGTATTAAAAATATATACTTTCCTCCATTTTACATAACAATATATTGATAAGAATGGCTTCTGATAATTAATTTTGTTACAGTTGTTTTCATAGTACAGCGACTGATTATGACTATTCTACTTTCTAGTTCCATTTCATTTAATATCATGTCCATCCATTTAATTTTGATAAGATGTATGTCTTTAAAAAAGTATTTTTAATGGTTCAACCCCGAGAGTAATTTTATTCTTGAAAGGAACACTTTGTAACACATAGTATCTAGGTATATATTTTTTTTACCAGAAACAAGTGCCTGTGCTTTGTAATGAGGTATCCAAATAAGACACATTTTCTCCTCTGCTGTATGGAACACCTCCAACAGTTGTGTTCTCTGGTTATGCAGGACGAAATCAAACATACAACTCCCTAAGGAAGGTACGCTTTTGAATATAAATAAAAGGGAAAGACGTATACCAGGTATATACCTTCGCATGTTAGGTTTGGTTTATGGTGTATAAATGCCACTTTCAACAATTTTCCAGTTATATCCTGACGGTCAGTTTTATTGGTGGAGGAAACCATAGTACCTGGAGAAAACCACTGACATGTCGAAACTAACTAACTTTATCACATAATATTGTATTGAGTACACCTCGCCGTGAATGGGGTTCGAACTCACAACTTTAGTGGTAATAGGCACTGATTGCACAGGTATTTATAAATCCAACTACCATACGATCACGACCACGACGACCCCTTTTCGTATAAGTAAAAAAATTATTTCTAATGAAAAATTAGATGTGTGGTATTTGCCTACATACAGATCAAACAGTACATGTATCTGTATTATTTATAGATGGGGATTGAAAAAAATATATATGATGATGATGAGGATGATCTCATGAAATTAATAACAAAAATGAATATTTAATAATTCCTTACAGATATGTACTTGACTACAAACTAAAGATAATGCTGATTGTCACATGTTTACATTGTATGAAAACATACACTATTTATATACTATACAAGTAAATAAATGCATCATATGAAATGGAAGACTTTAAAATCAAACATATGCATAAAAATGTATAATTTGCACTACACGTATGCTAACAGTTTCAAATAAATACATAAATTTCCAGAATAAGCAGCATAGGAGATTGATCTTACGCTGGAGTTGAGACTTTTCTACACTGATACTGTTCGAGTCTACTTTTGGAGTCACCAGCAATGACACACAGTCATTAAACTCCAACTTACACCCATTATATGTATACTGTATTTTCCAGCAGTTTGTGAGTTGTAGCCCTAACAATTAAGGATGAATCTTCAAAAGGATCTTTACACATTTTAACTAAAACTTCTTTCTGAAATAAAAACTATGACCAACGATTCAAAAGTATGTGATATTAACATATTTTTAGCTTGTTATCAACATCAGCAATGACTTCATCTTTTTCTTTAACGATTTCTTCATCTTCTTCTAGAATATCCTCTTTACTAAGGCCATGTGGAAATTCTACTTTCGTCTTTTTCATTATCTCTCTTTTCTGCAAATAAAAATGTGTTATGGTTATGGTGTTTAATGCCACTTTCAACAATATTTCAGTTTTATCATGGCGGTTAGTTTTACTGATGGAGTAACCCGGAGTGCACATAGAATACCATCGACCTGTCGCAAGTCACTGACAAACTTTATCACATAATGTTGTAACGAGTACACCTTGCCTGAGCCGGATTCGAACGCACAACTTCAGTGGTGATAAGCACTAATTGCATGGGTAGTTGTAAATCCAACTAACATATGATCACGACCACGATGACCCCTACAAAACATAAAAAGAATCACTACAAACAGTGTACAGTTTTGACTCTAACTTGTAATTATGCAGATCAGTGTGTAAATAACATGTTAGTTAAACCTTATTGTGTCGTATTTTACTACTGTAGTTTGGAACTATTAAATAATATTCTGAAAAAAATTCATTCTATACTGAGGATATGGTACGATAAATTAAACGTTATTTACATTTCAAATTTAACCCTAGCTTCAGATATATTTAACAGCTTTTTCTGATCATAATTGTACCTTCAGCATTATTATTATTTCAGCAAGTCAATTTAAAAACAATATAAACAAGATGAACTGTGAGCTAATGCTCACTTATGATACCTCCGCATATATGTTCAATGTGTATAAAAACCAACTAAGTCGGCAAACAGGAAGTAGGAATCCGACGGGTCCAAAAACGCTTCCCACAATATGGCATACCAATATGAAGCTTGTGACCAAATATCAGATTTCTGCAATCAATAGTTGTTGAGAAAAATGCGAGGAAAAATATCTTGGATGGACGGAAGGACGGACGGACAGAGGTAAAACAGTATACCCCCCACCCTTCCGGTGGAGCGGGGGTATAAATATGATGTACTCATTTACACCAAGTTCTTTCAGAGAGTTGTGTATCAATTGGCAACATCTTGTACAGATATCAGTAGACTTTCCCCAAATTCACTAATACAAAATGATGGGTTTTCATTTTACATTTAATAGAGATTTATACAGCATCATTATGAAAATATTGCATCAGTTTCAACCAGTTAATGTTCTAGCTTAAAAAAAAGTACAGGAATAATGCAGACATTTTTAACCTTACACAAACAAGAGAAGTTAATATAATATTGAGCGAGTGAGCGATCTTTGTTAAAAGCCAAATGAGCAATTTTTCAGCTAGATCATGGCGAGAACAAGTTAAATTCACCAATATGATTATGATCTCCACTTTGTACAAGAACAAGACACTTTGCGGGATTTTCATAGTTCTAGCTCACTCAAACAACAGTCTACGGGTAGACATGATGCTCCTCCTGATTTCGAGCCAAACGGTCTATGCTCTTACTCTTTAATGCTGCATGCTTAGTGGAGAAGCAACAAATACCAATGCCATAGTCTTTGGTTTGACTTGACTGTCGTAATTAAAATACTTCAAAGGACTCATAGTTATTGATGGTGATGGTTCACAAGATATATTAGATACCTTCCCAACTGAATTTAGTACTGTTTGACTACTATTTTACCTATTTTGTTCCAGTATTGTTATAAATGCTGTTATAGTGACAACCGGAACCTTTGAATCATAATGGAAGCGAGAGGTTGGCGCCATAAAATCTGATTCAATCCACCATTTCTTTAGAAATGCCTGTACCAAGTCAGGGCCATTGCGGTTTCCCAGTTTCCCGGTTGTTGACTGATTTTGTCTGTTTATTGATTTATGAGTTTTTACTTTCCCTTTGGAAGATTGCTCTGTGTTCGATAATTTTTTATTACCCTTATTGACAGGGAATCGAACCCAAGATCTCCCGCAGTCGAGGTGATCACACTAACCATTGCATTAGTGATACGGTTTTTCATATAAAATTGATGTAATAATAAATTTTAACAAAGGAAAAAAGAAAACAGGAAAACAACAAATCTATCATTACACTCAGATGTTCACTATTTAAAGTAGAGGCTCAGTGGGCTGAGCCTGTGTCGCTCACCTTTCATTCTGCTTTAAGCAAACTTAATACAGAACCTTCCATAGGTGTTTCCTACCAAGTTCCGGTTCATTTAGCCAAGCAGTTTCAGAGGAAAAGAGTTTTTTAGAAATCGACCAACCAGAAACAAGAATTACCTATGGCAGCCATGGTTGTTTTTGGATCGGGGCGAAATTAACAATCTGCATAGAGGACCTTCCATAGATACTTCCTACAAGGTTTTGGTTCATTTTGCTAAGCAGTTTCAGAAAAGAAGATTTTTAGAAATGAACCAATCTGAAACAAGAATTGCCTGTGGTGGCCATGTTTGTTAACGGATCAAGACAAAATGAGATATTTTTAATAGAGGACCTTCCATAGATGCTTCCAGCTACCAAGTTTCAGTTCATTTGGCTAAGGGGTTTCAGTGGAGAAGATTAAAATGTGAAAAGTTAACAGATGCCAGATGCCAAGTGATGGCAAAAGCTCACGTTACATTTGGCAAGGTGAGCTAAAAAATTTCTTAGTCGCCAGCTAGGGCCCGGGTGGCTCAAAGAGTTAAGTAGTTGGATTACAACTCATACAAGCCTATCACCAATAATGTGTGGGTTTGAGCCCAGCTTTGTAAATTACAAACTAGAAAAGAAGTATGCCCCGCACATGATAATTATGGACAAAGTTGTTTTGTTAGGAATGATTTTTTAAAAATGCCCCCGCCTGACCATAAGATATTATAAACAAGTCAAAAACTGTAGTAGGAGCCATACAAACCATGTTTCCATGTTTCCATTATGTAGCTAGTAAGAAGGAAATGAAGTCCAACTACCTGTCATTTTGTGAATATTTGACAAAAATCCCCCCCCCCGACTTTTCGTCACGGGGGCATAAAATAATTTCCAACTACTAATTATCAAATATTTGATGAAAATCAAAATCCTGTAGACTTGCGCACCTCCATTATAAGTATAAACATCATACAAAATATTAAAGCTGTAGCTCCAAAAGGAGGAGTTAGCTGGACAAACCATGTTCCCTTTATGCAGCTAGTACGAAAAAAATTACTAAGTCCAACTACCTGTCATCTTAAGAATATTTGATGAAATTCAAAATCCTGTTGACATGCACAACTCCTTGATGTGTATAAACATCCTACAAAATATTAAAGCTGTAGCTCCAAAACTGTAGGAGGAGATAGCCAGACAAACCATTTATTTATATCCGGACGGATGAACAAAATGACTAAGTCCAACTACCTGTCATTTTGAGAATATTTGATGAAAATCAAAATCCTGTGGACATGCACACCTCCATTATGTGTATAAATATCCTGCAAAATATTAAAGCTGTAGCTCCAAAACTGTAGGAGGGGTTAACCGGACAAACCATGTTCCCTTTATGCAGCTAGTACGAAAAAAATGACTAAGCCCAACTACCTGTCATTTTAAGAATATTTGAAGAAAATCGAAATCTTGTGGACATGCACACCTCCATTATGTGTATAAACATCATATAAAATATTAAAGCTGTAGCTCCAAAATTGTAGGAGGAGATAGCTGGACAAAATATGTATCTATATCCGGACTGACAAACGGACGGACAAATTAATATGCCTCCCAACACTTCGTCGCAGGGGCATAAAAAGGGTGCACTCGACACGCAGCTGCAAGTGATAAAGTTTACCAGTTGCTTGCCCATGGTCGGTGGTTCTCTCCGGGTTCTTCCACCACTAAAACTGGTCGCCATGATATAGCTGAAATATTACTGAAAGTGGCGTTAAATACAATAAATCCATCAATAGTTGCCAGCTCTCTAAAATAACAATTTTAGTAGCCCAGCAATATTTCTTGGATCCCAGCAACTCACTTTGCACATGAAATATTCAAAGATTTAATTTTCATGGGTCCAGGTCAAATTCTAGTCATCTTGGTCTACTGGACCCCTGTTAAGTTTATCCCTTCACATTGTATTAAAGAAAATAATGGCTAGATTTTGTCTGCTTGGTATCATCCTGACAATTCTACTTGCACTAAATAAACTGATCTACACTAATATTACACCAGCAAATAAAATACACACAGCCATGTTAATTGGATGGATATACACTGTATAATTGGTGTTAATTGGATGGATATACATTGTCTAATTCTTGTTAATAGGATGGATAAACACAGAATAATTGGTGTTAATTGAATGGGTATACAATTGTATACAATTGTTCAGCTATATCAAGGCAAGAACAAGTTAATTTATCTAACTAATACATGAGTGAGTGATTGTTGTTTAATGCCAACTCAGCAATTTTTCAGCTATATCATGGCGAGAACAAGTTAATTTTCAATGAGATGATATTGAGGTTTGCTTTGTACTAGACCAACATGCTTAGTTGAATTTTTATACTGACTAGCTAATACATGTACAATATTAAATAAAATTATTTCTGGATTGCATCTTATGTCTTTTTGTTTCAAGTTATGTATTTGAAGCAACCTTTTAATATTTATTCTTCTACTAAATAATTCTTTTCCTAAAATGGTGAAATTAAATGCAATGATATTATGAGATGCATTTCATTGTGTCTTAAAATTTCAACTCAGTTTTTTTGCTAAATCATATTTCAATACGGCAGGTCAGTGGTTTTCTATGAGTTCTCTGGGTTCCCACACAACTAAAACTGACCTCCGCAATAAAACAGAAATATTGTTGAAAGTGGCATTAAACACATTTATACATCACATTACATTAACAGACCTCATTCAAACTACATAGGGCTCATTGACTTAGGTAGTTGGATTACCTAAGAACTCATACAAGCCTATCACCAATACGGCGTGGGTTCGTGCCCGGCTTTGTAAATTACAAAAAAAGGTGCACTCGACTCACAGCCTTAAGTGATAAAGTTTACCAGTTGCTTGCCCATGGTCAGTGATTTTCTCTGAGTACTCTGGCTTCTTTGATCACCATTTCTTCCATATAGCTGAAATATTGCTGAAAGTGGCATTAAACACCAAAAATCAATCAATCAATCAAACTACATAACGTTACAGACAACATAACATTAACAGACCACATTCAAACTACATTAACAGACCACATTTAAAGTACATTAACATATCCCCATTCAAACTACATAAACATACCACATTCAAACAGCATTAACAGATTACATTCAAACAACATTAACACATCACATTCAAACTACATTAACAGGTGACATTCAAATGCATTAACAGACCACATCAAATTAACAGACAACATCACATTAACAGACAACATTACATTAACATACCACATTCCAACATAAAGATTACATGCTTTACACTCACCATAAAATATTGTCACCATTTACATATTTAGTAAATTCAGATTTGCATTCATTCAATATCTGCAGAAATCAGAACATCATTTAAAGACTTTATTTTATGTTGCCTTCTCCTTCTTCTGTGTAACCAGAGGTGGCAGTCCCATAAGCCTGTAATCCCTCATCTGGTTTTCATTTTTATATTTTAATGCAGTTACAAAATTTCAGCTAATTTCACCATTTGTAGAAATTGCTGAATGCAGTCAAGACAGCTATTTTTGATAGAAGACATGGTAGTTTAAACTGATCTTTGAATGGGGTCAAATAATGGACAAAATTTCTGCCAGATTTGGTGTAATTTGCAATTGGACACTTAAAGATATCATTTTCTTTTGTCCAAATGGAACTAAATGTAATTCTTATTGCATAATTATCACAAAATCATAATAACATACAAATTTGTAATAAGTGCCTGTCAATGTCAACTTACCATAAATTTGCAGCCAATTTCGGATAAAAAAAAGAACATGTTTTTTATATTTGAAGGAACAGTTAAACCTGTATATAACAGGCACTCAAGGGAACCTGAAAATGTGCCCTTTGACAACAGCTGTCATTTATATACAGGTTAAATTTATTTTCAAATTCAGAAGCTTTCAATTCTTTTCAAAATCTATTGCACTATTCAAGACATAAAGATTGTCTAGGCTTGTCACTGATTGATCACTTGATATGTGACCTCTGGTGCAAACCCAATACCAAATAATTATTTTTGATTTTAGTGAATCATCAGAAAAAAATATGGAGACCTGAAAGTCGGAGCCAACAAACATATAAATTGACTTCTAAATCAAATTATTATACAAATACTACAGGACCAGAAGCTCAGAGGGCTGAGCTTGTATCGCTCACCTCAAAAGTTTCTCTCCAATCATCAGTTAGATAAAGCACCACCAAATAATAGTTTAAATCAGGTGCTGGAAATCTGATATTTAAAGGCTAGTTTTCTTGTTTTTTTTTTTTATTTCTGCCTAATTTACATACGATAAAGGTACAAATATATTACAATCAAATCTGCCCAGCAAAGAATTATTTTTTTTAATTTTATTGAATCAAAATGCATTCTTTGCCTAGACAGCCATGTTGAATTTTCAATTGGGACAAGAAAAACATAAAATTTGTAAAGGACTACCCAATGAACATTTCTGCTAAGTAACATAAAAGTTTATGAATGAAATTGATGGACACAAACTGATGACAAAAATGTACAAACAAATATGAATTCAGATTAATTACGGTGAAGCAATATTGGCTTATCTAAAATATTATTAAATATATAACATAACAAACCTCATCATCATAATGGAAAATTCTGCCTTCTACTTTTGGACATAAAAAACTTTTTTGGCATTCTACATCATGGACATTCATTTGTCGTACTAGCTGATGTGGAACAGTGGATTCTAAATTTGTCTCCTTCATCAAACTTTCTCGTCTGTAATAGCACAGTTAAAATTTGTATCATGTTCCCATTCATATTTATAAGAATTTTACAAACTTTAAAAACATTTTGAAAGAATATCTGATTATAAAGTATAATCTATTATATGCTTACATAAAAATGTAAGGATTCTGATTGGACAACAAGCCGTATACATCAAGCTATGTATACGTCTGTAGCCGTATACATAAGACATATTTCTATCCCGTCGAGGGGCCCCTGTCTATTTCAGTCTCCCAAAAACGATAACAACATGGACGACAAAAATTTTAGCTTCACTGAATCAATAGCATAATACGGAAAATTAAATGTATTTTTACCTAATTAAATGCTGTTTTTATACTCAAAACGGCTTTATGAACAAAAAAAATATTACAACAGATAATTCCGTCATAAATACCTAATCGATTCAGCAAACTCCTATGTTCCACGGCTGTACCATAACGTGACGAACATAATAATAAACAAAACGTTGAGCCTTGAAAACGTTTTTGACGTCATGGGGCCACACCAAGGTTTTGTTTACATGTTGTTAACATTTAAATTATTGAAATTGTTTCGCAAACCCGTTGTTTTGTTTTGTGATATATTAATGTTATATTTATAAAGTTTATAAAATTTACTACATATGAAATTGTATTGATTTAGAAAGTTAATACAGGATTTTCCTTCATAAGAGACCCCATATATGTAAAATGACGTGATAAATATTTGACGTCATTGAAGAAAGAATGTCAGAGGTATGGAAAAGGACATCTAGAAATACGAAAAATGAAAATAAAAGACGCAAATATATTCAATACAGTTGGGTTCTGTATTTAAAAAAAAACAATGGCTAAATCCGTAATAAAAATGTATATCTGTTATTCAGCTATCAAACAGGGTATAGTAAATGTGACATTCCCGGCTTATAAAAATATGATGATGTCACAAGTCGAAAGAATGCAGTATTAACGGTATATCGTTACGACATTATAATTTTAGGATTATAGAAAACCTACATGTTCTGTTTTTGACAGATATTTAATTTGAATTACAAAACATAAAAATCATGCAAAATTTTTCTTTTTCTCTTCAATGAAAATTTATGCATAGAAAATTCCAAATTAGTTTGGCGTTTCCATACGTACGTAAGGCACTGGAATCGTTCTTTTTTTTTTCCCTTGAATATGAAGATGTGAGCTATAATATAATAGTTATTCCGGTCATAGACAGGGTATATAATGTCACATTCACAGCTTATGATTTATATTCCATTCGCCTTCGGCTCATGGAATATAAATCATAATCCGTGAATGTGACATTATATACCCTGTCTAAGACCGGAATAACATATAATATGTTTGTTTCTTTGAAAAACGATATAACCTGGTTTGGGTTAGTTTATGCTTAATAAACCGCGAAGCGGTTTATAAAACAGAGATCACCCTGGCTTTTGAAGATGATGGACCTTTGGCCCATCATCATCAAAAGTAATGGGCCATTAGGCCGGGGTATGGGGGCCCCCTTGTTCCGAAAACGATTTTCAGCAATTTAAGCAATTCTGAGCAATTCTAGAGGCAATAAACCTTGTAATTTAGAACCTTATTTCCAAAATCAGAATGAAAGAGTCATAACATTCTCATCTCAACATGGCATATATAAAACACGGGCACTTATACACAGTTTGTAATGAACAATGAAGTCTGTACTCTCATCTGTTAAAATTGTGAGAATTGGAGATTCATGTTATTTTTTTTTTATTTTTTTTTTTAAATATTTTCATCAATTACATCTGAAAGTGCAGTCAATAAATCAACTGCAGTATTGTATGAGCTGTAGTCTGCTCTTTTGTTTACATTTAAAGAATCCAAGTTTGGTGTTCCCACCTCCTTCAAAAATTTCATCATATTAGTGTATTTTGACAAAGCAATACCTTCTTGTGCAAGGAAATATACAGTTTTTAGTGCAACTGTTATAACACTTTCTTCCTTGTTACAGACCCTATTGACAGAAGTTGAGAGATTGGATCTTTCTTTTGGTGCTATGATGGCTTTTTGTTGGTCAGCTCTAGCTGCATGCCTAGTGAGTGTTGATGTTTTAAAATTATCACAACCAGCTGTCATAATATTGTTTGCTCCAATGCTAATGCATTTACTGCAGTGCATTTTGTTTTTATCTTTGTCGTATGTTAACCACATGTATAAACTAAAACTGGCCCAACGGGACTGGAATTTTCCTTGTTCCTTGTTTTCCCTGGCTTCATGTGATACGTCATCATCGACCTCAATAGGCGCATTCGCCTCTGTGGTTGTACCTGTGTCCGTTTCATCTTCTGACCAAGGATTTTCCTTCTCTGACGTCGTGTAAAATGATATTTTCTGTTGATTTTTTTCAAATCTTGCCTTTTTGGGAGGCATTTTGTTGTCATTCAACAGTTTTCGCTATAATCGAGACCAGAGTGTGAAAAACACTGAGAGTATCGGATGATGATTCGACTGGTCTACTTTTTCGCCTGATTACGTTCGCGGGATGAAACAAAAATTAAGAACCAGTCGAAACAAAATAAGTATGCAGATCCCGGTTACCGGCACACGATGTACAATTATATGGGCCATACATGACGGTAATGCGCCCTACTGCAGTGAAAGAAACTACCGCTCCCCAACTCGCCAAATGCGAGTGTGAAATGATTTTGGCAAGTATTTCCATCCAACTACTATGCATTCCGGCGTGTAGCATGTTTGGGCGAATTACGATAATTTACTGCTCGCCAGTTGATGTAGCAAAATAAATAGTCTGAAATCGATTGAATGGATTGATTGAATGTGATTCACTTGTGTGTTCCGATAAAATAGTACCGAAACATAAGTTTTTATTAAAATTGTCACTCGTTTTTTGTTGTGGACGCCATCACATTTGTTTATGGAAATGCTAAAAACTTGCGCGATTGTCCCGACCTTGGTTGTTATTTTCATATCGTTTCTGATTAGAAATCGTGAGTGAAATACCCCTAAAAACAGATGTTTTGTTATTTCAAACATGTTACCATGTCGTAGCTCAAATTTTAGCGGAAGTTGGTAATTATTTACTGAAATAATCATACATCTTTGATCGGAAATGGTATGCTTAGTTTGTTATTATCCTAACAGTTCTAAATGTTGACCTTGCCGGCAAATTTGAATTAGGAACGAAATTAAATTCAACATGATATTTTT
>MJUT01023202.1:167585-180008 GCA_002080005.1 Gigantidas platifrons
CTACAAAAATCAAGCATTATTATACAATGTAAAAAAAAAAAATGAAAACGGAACATACACAACTAGATTTATCGTAAAATTGAATGTAGGACAAGTCGTTAATTTTTATGAATGAAAACTAGCGTAATAATACAAGCAAGAGAAACAATATAAATATCGGCATTTTAATCCTGCTGACAATTTGTCATAGTTAAACATTTACCATTTGAGACACGATAAGTTATCTTAAAATCTGCAAAAGTAGTAACATTCAAAGTGTAGTGTTATCTAACAAGCACCAGATCTATATTTTGATGAGCCATCTTATGTCTCGACAGGTGATAAGATCATGACGGTTGTCATGTAAACAAACAAAAATGGCCGAAAGGCGACAAGTAAATACGGTTTTGCAAACCGTATAAAAACAGTCAGAAACACAGTAAAGTTGTTAAGACAATTTTTCTCAAATAAGTGGTCTTAAAGTAAATTATAGTAAATCTGAACTAGCACCACTGGGAAGATCTCGAATGGAAATTTATACTCACAATTTTTCGCCCGGTATGAAAATGACTTTCGATAAAATAAAAGTTTTGGGAGTAACTTTACCTACAAATGGGAAAATTGAAGATCTCATAAAGCTAAATTTTGAAGAAAAGAAACAGAAAATTAAAGATATTGTACACTCTTGGAGTAAAAGAAATTTGACCCTATTTGGAAAAGTAACTATTATTAAAAGTTTAATTATTCCACAAATTACATATTTGTTGTCTATTTTACCAAATCCAAACATTTCTTATTTTAAAGAAATTGATAAAGTCATATTTAGCTTTTTATGGGATAATAAACCTCCTAAACTGTCACGTACTATCGTTTTACGAAAAATTATTTTTGGGGGGCTAATTAAAATGTTCCAGATATATATGCTTACAGTAAGTCAGTTAAATTTCACTGGCTACAGAAAGTGTTGGAGAGTTCTTTTGAAAGATCTTGGAAAAGTTTAATTCAGCTTAGATATCCAGTATTGGAAAATAATTTCATTTTCAATTGCAATTTAAAGCCAGAGAATATTGAAAATGTTCCTATCAAAAACAAATTTTGGAGAGATTTACTTAAATACTTTTTTGAATTAAAATCCAATACTACAGAGCCCTTACAAGGAGATAGCATTATATGGTTCAATTCACTGCTTAAAATTGAAGGAAAGACATTATTCTATAAGGAATTATATGACAAAGGCATCACATATCTTAACGATTTAGTCAATGAAAATGGTAGATTTAAAACAATTGATGAAATATGGGGTCAGTTTAATTGCAGAATTAATTGCCTCAATTACTTTGGCCTAGTTTCATTGATTAAAAGTAAATATATTAATTTTGAAAAAAAAAATAGAATTCCATGTCCTTTAATAAGTCGAATACTTAATTCCAAGAGTCTTTCAAAAGAAATTTATCAACAATTTATGCCATCTGAGTTAGATTTTGATACTATCAAGGGGTTATCAAAGTGGAGATCTGAATTAAAAACAGATATCTACTTTGAGAATGTCTTTAGTAACATATCTAAAATCAATAATAATTATAAGCTTCAGAATTTCCAGTATAAATTACTTCACAGAATCTTGCCCACAAATACTTTTTTAGTTAAAATTGGAATAAAAGATTCTGATCTGTGTAGCTTTTGTAAAATTGCTACAAATTCTATTTTGTATTACATTTGGCAATGTCCTAAAGTCCAAGAATTTTGGCAACAAGTAGAAAGATGGTTGGAAGAGATATTTAAAATACCCATTGGATTAAATATAGAGAATACAATATTCAATACAAATACGGCTGAATTTCCATATGAGATTATCAACTTTGTATTACTTTTTGCAAAACACTTTGTTCATTGCTGTAAATGGTCCAATCATTTGCCAACCACTGAACTTTTAAAGGCTAAACTAAAAAGTAGAGAAAAAGTCGAAAAATATACAGTACTATTTACAGGAGATTTTATTAAACATGAAGAAAAATGGTCAATGTTATTGAATAATATATGCTGAATATTATGTGTCGGGATCTATGTCACATGCCGTATCAACACGAGAACCCTATATTGCGCCAAGGGCCACCGGCCAGGGGGTATGTGGGTCGAGGGTTGGTACGACATCTAATTGGGATTTCGACATGTGATGTTCAGTATATTATATATATATATATATATTTATAAGGTTATCTTATAATTTGCCATTATATTTTGTCTTGTTGTGTAATTGTTCAGTATTGTCTGTAATGTCTGTAAAAAATTAAAATGACAAAAAAAACAAAAACAAAAACAAACAAAAAATCAATCAGCTGAGTTGGCGTTATACACTAATCAATCAATTGCTGAGTTGGCGTTATACACTAATCAATCAATCAACCAACAAACACAACAACAATATGCAGGCAAGTTTCATAAATAGGGAGTGGTAAAAAGTTGCTTAAAACCAATTTTTCAGATAAATCATTGTGAGAACAAGTTACTTTTTGATAAGATGATGATATCTGCTCATGTGCAAACAAGAATATCCATCCTCTTTTCACATCTACAAGAGGCATTATTCCAATAAAATTCTAAGTTTTGAATTCAAATGAGATTGCTTCACAAAAACATAACCAAGAACCTTGGTTTTTTAAGGAAAAATGAGTTTTTGTATTCGGTTGGCTTGCTTCCAATAAAAACGTAGATATCAAATTTAGTGCGCACGACACGTTTCTGGAATAACCTTCATCAGGTACGCTCTAAATCAAAAGAATGGAAAGTCAAATAATTTAAAGCTTTGGGAACAATCAAACCAAAGGGTCTAAAACTAGATTACAGTCTCATGTGCATAAACATGGGTGAGTTGTTTTTTTGACAAATACTGAAAATTTTCTACTATTAAATATTGGTTATACTATGTCACCTGTGAGGGTCACAAAGTGATCATGAAGCTTGTTAAAGGATAAGTTGTCGTAAAACATGCACAAACAAACGAACAGTATGTATGTTTGTCTTTATTAAAAACAGTTTACGAAACACAGCTAAAACAGATCGGGATCCTCTAAAAAAAACTTTTTAATTCTTTGTCAAAAATGTGTACCTCACCCCTCTAAAAAAAACTCATCAAATTTACACGAATCTCAAGAACTGTCTGGAATCATACAAAATCCTGAAAACTTTCACCCATGCATAAATAATTCCAATTTTATATTGATAAAACAAAAACAAGACCAATGAGCTAACAAACTTTTTAGAGATACTTATACACATATAATATCTAAATTTTACCTAAATTTGTTTCCTGAGTTCGTATGGAATTAAACCTGCCGTCCATTTCTACATCTACATGTCCTAAATGCTCCTCCATCTTTTCATTTATATCTTCTGTAAATTAAAATAATTATCCAAAAAAATTAATTAAAATTATATGATACATGATACCATTTTTTTTATTCACAAAAGAGAAACAAGTGGATTAGGAGAAAACCTAGTGGGCAGGATGTCAAAAGATAAATGAAATTGATTTATTTGAAATCAAATGTTAATATTACATAGTAGGCAAAGTAATCCTAAAGTTTCATTAAGGTATGTCCAGTGATTTTTTAGATACAATGTATACAATTTAAACTAGGGGGTCATTGTGGTCATGATCATATGGTAGTTGGATTTAAAACTACCTGTGCCATCAGTGCCTATCACCACTAAAGTTATGAATTTTAACCCCATTCATGGTGAGGTGTACTTGATATAACAGTATGTGATCAAGTTTGTCAGTGACTTGCGACAGGTCGGTCACGTTTTCTTTGGGTATTCCGGTTTCCTCCCCAATAAAACTGACCACCACTATATAACTGAAACAGTGCTGAAAGTGATGTTCAACATCTTCAATCCTAATCCTAATCAGTCCAGTTGTCTTATTCATTTTTTTTTTCAGCCCAAAATCAAAATAATCTCAATAGTGCAATTCTATAATAAGCCTCGAGACTAAAACATTTTTGCATGAATAAAGGATTTGAATAAATTAGAATAATTGTGTACCAGAGGCTCACCTGAGCCTGTATAGCTTTTCTGGTTATAACTGATCTGTAGGGTTAGGGTTTTGGTGTTTAATGCCACTTTCAACAATATTTCAGTTATATCGTGACGATCAGTTTTATTGGATCAGGAAACCGGAGTACACAGAGAAAACCACCTACCTGTCACAAGTTACTGACATATTGTTTGGCTTCAATAAGATCAGAACTAAATGAGGCAGGGGTGTGGAATTGCCATGCCTGACTCGCCTGACTCATACATAGAACCTGCCGGACAAGTAGATTTCCCTGGCTAGCTTGTCCGGGGACAAGTAAAAATAAAAAATAAAAATAATTTCTGTTTAAAGTACTCTGAAAAGACAATTCCTCAAATGATAATATATCGTAAATATTGACGGTTATAGATAAATGTTTTGGTTTTTTTTATATTGGAAGTGATCGTGTCAGTGGTGTTCCGAAAGCAGCTAAAAATAACAAGAATTGTACATGTTCTAAGTTGAGTATTACGACCCAATTGCAATGCTAATTGTACTGCATTTACTTAACGATAACCGGGACCATGTAACAGATTTTTATTGGAGTTCCGAATGTGACGTTTCCTTGCTTGTCCATACTTTTCGTAAGCAAACATGGTCTAACATCCGTGAACATATGATACATGTCGGGTTGCAGTCGTTACAATGGACAAATATTTAATAATAAAAAAGACTGAAAAAGATTCTGGCCACAATGAACATCACGAGAAAGTTAACAAATGCCAAACTCTAGCGGAAAAGGACACATAATTCGAGGAAAAACGCCCAACGGACTGTTCAGTCCAAGGGGCTAGCCGATTTCTTATGTTTACTGCTGAATTCTGATAGTGTCTCATATTGCAATATCTGCAGAAATCATTAATGTTTATTGGCAAAATCGTGGACAGAATGGATACTTATCATCCCACCAGTAAAAAAAAAAAAATCGAAGCGAAGTATGAAGACGCCACTAAAACTAAATATGTGGCTGGTTTGATGGATAAAGCCATTGCCAAGGTTAATCAAATTCAAAATGAACTTTATTGATATGAGAATATTTTTCAACACAGCGTATTCTGTATCTAATAACAACCGGCTATTCTCTGACTGCACATTCCTATCTGAAATCCAAATTTAAAATGGCCTTCATTTGGGCAGTGATCACTTAGACAGGGATGTTTGTGTTAACTTTATTAAAACTATATTTCAAATTTTACGCAATGATGTAATAGACAAAGTTCAATTTAGCAACTGTGTTTGCAAGTATCAAATGGTTTTACAAAAAAAACAGGACAAGTAGGATTTTGTCCAGACAAGTAACTTTTATCAGATTACTTGCCTGGGGACAAGTAGAATATTTCAGTATTTCCACACCCCTGTGAGGAATCTTTTCAGAGTATCATCCTCTAAAATATTAATTTCATTGACTAATGGTTTCTGACTTATATTTTGATTATTAGAAACGGTTATTTTCCATGGCCGCCATATTCCATACCAGACTGCTATCGCTATAGACAATTCATGAAAAACTTCAGTTTGAAAGGTAACAGATGCAGAGTGTTGCCAATAGCTCACAAAGCAGTCTTCAGTCTCACTTGCCCAAAGCCCAGGAAAAGTAAAACTGGATTCAGACAAGTGAAAATTATGAAAGAATTTGCTTGAATAAATATAATTTTTTTCTTAATTTGGCTTTCGGGCAAATAGACGAAAAAACTTAAGGCAAAGACTGTAAAGATCATTTTTAGCCCAAGTAATTAACAAAGAAAAGGAAACATACCACATATTTATTCTACAATATTTGGTAAAAGGGAGATACCTACCATTTAAATGTGAAACAATTTTTTTCATTTCGGGATCTTCTGGAATACTAGAATCTAAATCAACTCTTTGTATATCAACCTTTGTTCCATTTAAACCAAAAGATAAAGTAATTTTACTAAGATTCCTAAAGTCTGTTCCACTTTTTATAATGTATTTCCCATTTACCTGAAGAAAAATAACATAAGCACTAAACAGTTTTAATATCTAACAAAATAGGATACTTGTTCTATAATGTAAACCAGCAGCTCATCTGAGCTCACTGTATCCATCTGGAAAGAAATAATCTGTAGTCATTTACCCATGGCCAGTGACTGATACAGAGTGCTAATATAGTTGATTTTGTATATTTAACATATATATTGAAAAAATTTAAAATTCACTTCCTTAAATCCATTGAATTTTGAAACTACAATATACAAAAGTTTAAAGTATTATAGCTAAATACGGGTCGTTGTGGTCTTGATCGTATGATAGTTAGATTTACAACTACCTGTGCAATCAGTGCTTATCACAACTAAAGTTGTGAGATCGAACCCCATTCATGGCGAGGTGTACTCAATAGAACATTATGTGATAAAGTTTGTCAGTGACTTACGTCAGGTCGATGGTTTTCTCCGGGTACTCAAGTTTCCTCCACCTATAAAACTGACCGCCACGATATAACTGAACAGAATCAGTAACAATAGTGAAAATCAAACTTAACCTGCATTTGATGATCGATAATACTATTGTCAAAGTAGAAATATATGCTTTGAGGAAAACAGAATTATCATCCAGAAACCATCAAATAGCTGATTTTCCTTTTATCAAGGGGCATATCTCCTGAATGGTATCCCCCTCCCACCCCACCCTTGTGATAATTGAATTTCTCCTGTATTTATAACAATATTATGCAACAGTCTTAGTTGAAAAATGTATTTTGAGGCAAATTTATTTCAGACAGACATATGGGCATAGTGTTAAACATGTAATAAGGGGTCATCGCGGTCGTGATCGTATAGTAGTTGGATTTATAACTACCTATGCAATCAGTGCCTATCACCACTAATGTTGTGAATTTGAATCCCACTCAGGCAAGGTGTACTCGATACAATATTATGTGATAAAGTTTGTCAGTGACTTGCGGCAGGTCCGTGGTTTTGTCCGTGTAATCTAATTTTCTCCACCGATAAAACAGACTGCCACAATATAACTGAAATATTGTTGAAAATGGCATTCAACACCATAACCCTAACCCTAAACATATATGTTAGTGGATTTTACCATTTCTACATTATAATCGTGATCATGTCCTCCTAAAATCAAGTCAATCTCATCCACATTCTCTGCTAATTTTCTATCATTCGGCCATCTCATGTGCGTTAATGCTATGACTATGTCCACTCCCTAAAATAGAAAACATTTATATATCTATTAGACAAATAAAACAGTTCATGTATATACATTGCACTTAAAATTTTTAAAAAAGCTTAATGTTTGAAATTGGACCCCTTTTAGCACCTTTTCCTTAAAAAAAAGTTTATTGACTTTTAAATAAGTCATAAATAAGTGTATTTTGCAAATAAAAAAATAATAACATGAAAATTGGATGAAAAATAAGAAAGTTCAACAGGTATATGACACAAAAGGACCTCTTTCATTTGTGATCATGTTAAAAACCGTAAGAGAAAAAGGAAACCTGTCATCATACAATATGTACTACTGCAAGGACTCAACATGATCACATTCAAACAAACAAAAACGCATCAAGACTGCATCCAAAATAAAAAATTCTGTATAGTCTTATAATTACAATTATGTGAAATTTTGGCCCCTGTTCTAAAATAAAATAATTTATTTTCTTTTTTTCATCTTTAATATCACACCTTCTGTAATTAATATCAAAATATTATACATTTATTGCATGCTGGTGAGGGAAATATGAAAATTTATTCACCCAAGAGAATCATATTCCCCAAGGGCATCGCCCGAGGGGAATATGATACTCGTGGGTGAATAAATTTCATATTTCCTGTACCCGCATGCTATAAATGTTTTATTATACCAAATGAAACCAAGAAAACACATACATATGTAAAATACTGCTGGCAAACATATTCTAAGTCCATTGGAACGTTGTCTCAGATATTTAAAAACCACATTGTAACGGTTGCCTGCAAATGATGCGTTCCGAGTGCCTCTGACGTTTTCCTGTCAAAGAATGATAACTCTGGCGGGAAAACCTGCGAGGCTTCCGAAGTGGTGGAATATGATTTTTATTTCACGGAATATGATTTTTGTCCTGTGTGATCACGTGTTCTGATTTTTACCCATTGTCCAATCAAATTAATCTATTTATGGTAATTATAATATATGAGGTATAATAATATTAATTATACATTGTAGTTCTATATGTTTCTCCTCTTAAGAGATTTATCTTGTATTATAAATGTTACTTTCTTCCTAATAAAGGAGCAGTTGTGACCGTGATAGTATGGTAGTTAGATTTACAACTACCTGTGCAATCAGTGCCTAGCTATCACCACTAAAGTTGTGAGTTCAAATCCTGCTCATGGTGAAGTGTACTCAATACAACACTATAGGATAAAGTTTGTCAGTGACTTACGACAGGTCTGTGATTTCCTCCACCAATGAAACTGACATTAAACACCATAACCCTACCCTTACTCCTAACGGATAGGGATTAACATAAGTTCAAGCAACTTGTTTCCCAATCCTATCAATTACATTGTATCATGAATGAGTATATAGTTCAATAACATAATTTTATGTTGAATTAATTCATAAAATATTTTATAAAAGGTTCCAATTGCTCCAGTATTTTCTGTGAAAAAGATTGAAATATGAAAATATGAAATATGAAAACAGACATCAACGACGGCAAACACAAAGTGATGACAATAGCTCACATGGCCAATTAGACCTCATTAATTACCGGTGGTTAAGAAGGTGTAAAAAAATATATATATAATTTAAAATAGTCATGATTAAAATTGTTTATCCTGATATGATGACATCCTCTAGATTAAAACAAACAGGAAATGTACTTGTAAATGATTTAATCATCACAATTAATTTATGACTATTACAACTACATGTATCATTTAATACAGAGACATGTCAAAAGCAAAAAGTATTTGTTGCTGTATTTTTTTTCTATATATTTCACTTAAAATCACATTTTCTCAAATAATTATCATGAGGTCAATTCTCGTCTGATTTTAAGAAAATGTGCATCAACGAAAGAAAAAATGTATGTCGTTTTCTGTAGATATTTTGAAATAATTTTTACAGCTAGGTTTTTAAACATTTACGATTTAAGCACATTCTTAAATTACTTGAACTCAAAAGTTCTACCATTGTATTATGTTCTTGACATTTGAAATTCAATTTTGTGTTTAACTCATGAACTCTTACAATTTTTATATCACAAAATTATAGGATAAAACTAGATTTAATTCGACTTTTGTTGGTGAAAACAAAAATTATCAAAATCGATCTAGATTATGCTTTGAAATACAGTCAAACCTGTATTAAGAGGTCACCTTTGGGACAAATAAAAATGGCCTTATAAGACAGGTGACCTCTTAAAAGAGGTTCATTTCATCTGAATTTCTCTATGACGGAACAAGAAAAAAGTGACATTTTAATACAGGTGACTGCTTAATAGAGGTGACCGCATGGGCAGATTTGACTGTACTTTTTTTTAGAAATTCTAATTTTATATGAAATAATGTATAGTAAAACAGTAACAGTGATAAATAATTTTTTCACATCTCTATTTATATTTCATTCTAACTTTGAACGTCCTAAAACCCTGGTAGAGCATTGTTTTAAATGTCAGATCCGGTGGGGACTTTTAAGATATAGCATAGATGGAACAAATTACATTGTGAACTGGATATTTTGATGTTAATTATTTGTACCACACTAACATCCTGAACCGTTTTCTTAAGAGATGAATCACAACAAGAATGCACAATTTCAAATTCCACCCTGTACGGTCCTTACTCTGTCTTCTTAAATGCTGTACTTTAAGCAGAGAAAAATGCAATATCAAAAAAAATTATGAAGCCTTTGAATTGACCCTATCTAGGCTTGAGCACTCGGGACCTATGTATTTGTTCATGATACTGTCTGACAGCCAATACATGCATTTTTGTTACATTGCTATAGGACTCTTTTGCTGCACAGTACATACCTGTTCCTTTAAAGCTCGAGCTAATTCACGTCCTTGTTCTACAAAATCTTCAAATGTTACATCTTCTGGATCTAATGTCGCTAGTGTGTCTATCCATTCATGTTCTACTAAACCAATCAACCCAATCTGAAACAAAATGTAGTCAGCATTCTTTTTATAAAATTTATATCTTTACTTTCACTTGTGAAAACTTCGGTCATGTTGAGCTGGATTTTCATATAACTAGCTCACTAACAAATCACACATACACTTGTTGCTCTATGCTCTATTCAAAAGCAAGCCACCCACTATTTGCTCATATTCCTGAACACTGCATGCTTCTAAAGCGAAGATTGGATTCATAACTACCTGTGCAATCAGTGCCTATCACCACTAACGTTGCGAGTTCGAACCCAACTCTGGCGAGGTGTACTCGATACAATATTATGTGATAAAGTTTGTCAGTGACTTGTGACAGGTCGGTGGTTTTCTCTGGGTACTCTGGTTTCCTCCACCAATAAAACTGACCACCACGATATAACTGAAATATTGTTGAAAGTGACGTTAAACACCATAAGCCTAACCCTAAAGTAGCAGCAAATACAAATTTTATAATTATACTATTCACCTGACCAGAGATCAAACTCACGATTCGTTGCACCTAAGGCATGCATGATAATCAATACATGACAGGCAATGTTTCAAGCTGTGTTATTGTTTACCTTTATCCCATGAACTTGTATGACCTCCTGAATTTTTCCCTCTGCTAACGGTTCATTTGATAGATTGTCTTTGACATTACTCAATAACCATGAACACTTTGCAGTATTTGAAATAAATTCTTCTAAATGATCAACTCCAAAATCTGTAAATTAACAATACATGTATCTTGTAATGATTGTTATAAAAAAAAAAGAAATTTTGAAAATCCTATGGCTATTCAAGATTGTCAGTCTTGTCCTAAATCAAACTTTTTATTAAAAAAAAGAGAAAAGAAATTGTAGCTTTGTTCATTAAGTCATCACAGGCTTGAAAATCCTATTCGAGACTTGTCAGTATTGTCCTAAATCATAATTTTTATAAAAAAAATTAGCTTTTTTTCATGAATTTAATAAGGTTTTTTTAAATTCTTTTCTAGACTTGTCAGTTATGTCATAAATCAAAACAATATGTACACAACTGCCCCTTTAGATAAAGTCTGACTTCAAATGGTCACCAATAAAAATTTATCTCAAGAATTCATGGCCATCGTGTTTACCTGTTATATTACAACATGTTATTAAATGTAAACAACATTACAGGCAATACACTTGAATCAAAATAAGAATGGTAACAAACATATTTAAATATTTTTAGGGCAAACTTTGATGAGGAATTTAAATATAACAATTAAATCATGTCCATCATATATATATATACATAAGGGCCTTTCAATAAGGGGTGGTCATAACCAGGTTCTTTTACCTACTTAAAATGCTAATTGGTACTTCCTAATTTCAAAGAGTGTTGCATAAGATATACATGACATTTTTTTTATTTTAGGAAAAAGTACCGCCAGTAAATAGTGAAGTACTAGTACACTTGAAAAATATTGAAAGCCTTGTATATAAAAAAGCCCTGTCTGCATACAATGTACATGTACATGTATATATAACAAGATGTTGCACGCTACGTCGTGCTAAAATTACCCCCACTCGTTCATTTGTAAGTCGCACGGTAAACAGGAAGTAGATAGGCGGTAAACCTGGAAAGGGGAAACACGGTACAAGTCACCATGCCAAAGCCATATATCAAATATAAAATCATTTCTTCCAGTAGAATCTGAGATAACTGTTACGAAAGTTTTCATTACGGCAAACATGGAAACACTGTACAAGTCACCATGCCAAAGCCATATACAGACCCTGGATCGTATAAGTTTACACTATGCATGAAATGCAAACAAACGAAAAACGCAAACGAAACGAACGGAAAACGAACGAACGCTTCACACGAACGACACGAAAAATGCACGATATACGAAACGAACGCACGATACACGAAACAAACGAACGATACACGAAATGACGGCACGATACACGAATAGTATCGTGTTATTATTTGAATGACTTTTGTGCAAATTAATGTGATTAACTTCTGTAATCTTATATTTTATGTGATTAACTTCTGTAATCTTATATTTTATAAGCAAGTTATTTATATAAATGATAAATTAGTCTGTAAAGTAATAGGATAATACAATTTATATTAAATAGTTTATATTACCAATGTGTTTAATAATTATATTTATGATTAAATTTTAAATCTCATATATTTGACTTCCAAATATGACTTTCTATTTATATAATTAAACAAAATTTATATTTATTTAATTATATAATTATACAGA